>SNQJ01S0016383.1:126583-141371 GCA_010110895.2 Picea sitchensis | reverse complement strand
GTCCCAAGACACAGGAGGAGATAGAATACATGTCCAGGGTCCCATATTCATCAGCAGTTGGCATCTTGATGTATGCAATGGTTTGCACAAGACCAAATATTGCACATGCAGTGGGAGTTGTGAGAAGATATATGAACAATCCAGGTAAAGAACATTGGGAGGAAGTAAAGTGGATTCTCATATACTTGAGAGGTACTGCTAATCATGCATTATGTTTTGGAGGTTCATAAACTATTCTAAAAGGATATGTTGATTCAGATATGGTAGGTGATAAATATAGCAGGAGGAGTACCACAGGGTATGTGTTTACTATAGGTGGAACAACAGTAAGTTGAATTTCAGAATTGAAAAAGGTTGTTGCACTTTCAAAAACAGAGGTAGAGTATGTTGTTGCTACAGAGGCTAGTAAAGAGATGATTTGGTTACAGAGATTTATGGAGGAATTGGGAAAGAAGAAAGAGAATAGCAGGTTGTACTGTGACAGTGAGAGTGTCATTCATCTTGCAAATAACTCATCCTTCCATTCGAAGACTAAGAATATATAGTTGAGGTACCACTTCATACGGTCTACCTTGCAAGATGGACATTTGAAGTTGGGAAAGATACACACTAGCTAGAATCCTGCAGATATGTTAACAAAGGGAGTAACCAGAGAGAAACTGAGTTCCTGCTCAGTTTCAGTTGGTCTTCAAGAATGAAGATGAAGACGAGGAATTTTCCAGGTCCAAGAAGGTTCAGAGTCCAACATATACAGTAGTGGTGGAGTTGTTGAGATCAGTCTCCAAGTGGGAGATTATTGGTTGTGGAGCCTGATTATCTTTTTGATTCAAAGGTATTTTAATTTCAGCCATGTTTATACCCCATGAAGTATTTACACCCCAAAAGTATGTACACTCTTCCATGCGGGGGAGTGCAGAGGGGGGGTACCCCCTCTACAGGGACCAGGGGGGCTATCCCCCTGGTTGGGGGGTTTGGGGGCAAGAGGGCCCCCAGCGGGGGTTCAGGGGCGAAGCCCCCAAAGGAAAAATTTCCTTGTAAATGTATATTGTAATTTCATTGTAAATCTGGACCATTCATTATAAGGTCGTAGATCTAATGGTAGAGATTATGTTAGGGTGTTTTTCCCTAGAAGGCAACCCTCTTTTATGAGGGAAATGTATTGCGACTATGATTGATGGTGAATATTGTATTCTGAGATAGGATACTATGAGAGAAAGAAGAGGAAGTTACAGTGGGTTTTCTGTAGGTTGTATCCCTTCATATGTTGGATAATAATAAAGGAAGGACCTAGCAATTTCTCTGGTGGACGTAACCCACACTGGGTGAACCACGTAAACCTGTGTCTCTATTGTATTGTGTATCTTCTGTGTTTTGTTTCCACATTTGTTTTATTTTATTTCTCCATGGTTCTGTTTTTCTAACATCTAAGCCATGTAAAGTGGATGAAGTGGTTGGGGTCAAGACTCAATGGGCATAGGGCTCATGACATACAAGGGGTCGTAGTGTCTGATTCATAGGTTCCATTGTAGAGGGTGTGTGGTACCTTTGTCCACAATGCACGTTTTCCAATCCCATCATTTGTATTTTATATTTATTTATTTATTTTCTTTTAATATAGCATAAGGAGAGGTTGAAGGTCACTTCCCTGGTGTGGTGACCAAGTGATGGAAATTTAACCCACAAACACCTAATGGAAATGAGAAGGTTGGCTCGTGATGAGACCCCCTTTCTCTCAGCCATGCAACTAAGAGCCATTAACCTGGTTTGGTGACTAGATGATGGTAATTTCATACCACTAGATATTCATGGATGTGATAGGTCGGCTCGTGATGAGACCTCATATCCTTCAACTAACCTTTTAAGCATTCTTTATTATATTGTGGGTCCCCTTTATTCAAAAATAAGTGTTTCATTTATTTCCTGGGTGATCCCTGGGTGAAGCATCTGGAAGGTTTATATAAGGATTTTATATTTTACCTGACATCAACCCCGTTGGGCCTTTATCCCCTTCTTCCCATAAAATGAGGGACAACCCCTCTTGGTTCAATACACCCTAAAATCCAAAGAAATAAGGAAATGGAGGGGAAAATGATGGAAAGTGGTAAGTATGATCGAGAACAGTAAAATGGCTCATTAAGGGAGTTCCCAGAAGAAAACCAATCCCCAAGGAAAACCACTTACTAGGGCACAATGTCAACCACCAAGGTGAAGTAGGGAAAAAGGCATAATGTCCAAGCATAGATCATGAAATCTAAAGCAATATAAGATACAGTATAATCAAATGGTTTGAATGTTGAAATGATGGTCACCATAATACTGAATTGTACCTCATGGAGCAAGGCCCACTACCTTCTGGAAGCCAGCTGGTGTGGTGGATGCCATCTACAAAACTGTGACCATCTGTGGTGGTGAGTGGGTTTTTCATCTGTGAAAAAGGGTATTGATGGTCATGTAGTATCTCAAAACTCCATATCTACAACCTGAGGGTGTCGATACATGATCTCCTTAGTCATACACAAAATGGGGATAACATATAGATCCTACTTGGGGACATGTGCTCATCATAGAGTGCATGAAAACCACAACATCTCATGGTAAACATGTGCCTGCAAGGAAACATCAAACTGTCAAGTGCAGGATGGCCTACTCATCCTTGTTCTCATATGATCATAATCCAAACCAACTAATATAGAAAATAAATTTTTGACATTTCTTCAATAAATTTCTAAGCTAAGAATGAAATCAATATGCAAGTAGAGAAAAATAAAAATGAAATGCATCTAAACTAGTATGAGCAATCAAGATGCAAGTGCAAGGAATCAAAATAACTTACCTACTTACCTGGGGAACATGCCCAGAAGAAGTCACGTGCCACCCTAGAAATAATGTTTGAGGAGAGATCCATTTACTAGTAGTGGAATGATCCTCCCTTTTGTCATGGATAAGTAGAAAGAGTTAGGTCTGGACACTTCCTCTATTTTGTACGGGCCTAGCCAAAGACTATCGAACTTTTGATGCATTCCTGGTTTTTCTTTTCTTTTGTCCCACAATAGAACTTGATCCCCTTTATTGAAGTGCCTTTCTCTTGCCTTCTGATCAAAATATACTTTTACTTTTTCTTGATTCCTTGCCATTTGATCGAAGGCCATTCTTCGAGTTTCATCCAATCTATAAGTTGATCGATTCACCCTTGCAATGCTTCCTTATCTGTATTGAATTTTTGGGCTATTTGTAGTGTTGGAATTTGGATATTTATAGGAAAGCAAGACTCAAATCTGTACACCAAATCAAAAGGATTCCTTCTTGTGGAAGTTTTGGTGGTTGTGCAGTTAGCCCACAAGGCATACTTGATCTTGTTGTCCCAACTCTTCTTGTTCTCCCCGACAATATTTTTCACAATGTTCATGATGTTTTTTTTGCTGGATTATACCAATACATTCCCTTGAGGATAATAAGTTGAAGAGTGTGATAAAAAAATCCCATACTTGAAAAAAAACTCATTGAGTGCCATTAAGCTAAAGACTTTGGCATTGTGGGTGGTTATCTTGGCAGGGACACCAAATCTAGTAATAATCTTTTCCTCAAGGAATTTCGTCACGACTTCTTTCATTGCTTTCTTGGTTGCGATATATTCCACCCATTTGGTGAAGTAATCATTGGTGGTCAAAATCCATTGGTATCCATTACTAGAATTTATTTTGAACTCACCATTGAAATCCAGTCCCCATTGTTGAAAGGGTGACTCTACAATGATTGGTTTAAGGGGAAGGGTAGGGAGGCGTTGTTTGCCGGTAAATAATTGACATGGCTGACAAGATATAACATATCGATGTGTGTCAAAGAAGATAGTAGGCCAATAGTACCCTGCTCTTAAAATATTATGGGTCGTGGTGCATGCTGCAAAATGGCCTCCGCAATGTCCTACATGGAGTTCTGTGACTAACTTATAAGCTTCTTCTTTATCAACACATCTAAGGATTACCCCATCTGGGTTCCTCCACCTGAGACCATCCTCTGTTAAGAAATACTTCACAGATTTGAGTCTTAGGGTTCTTCTTTTATGTTCCACCAAATTATCAGGGCATGTGAGGTTTTTTAAGTAATAAATGGTGTTTGAATACCATTCATTGTTTTCAATTTCACTTACGACGATGTTAACTTGATCCTTTTTTCCTACCTCAATGACCTCTTGATTTCTTTCTATCATCATTTTTTCCATCCCTTGTCATTTAATTATCTTTGTTGGATTGATTTCTAAATCATATTTTTGTATTTGTGACACCCACTTTCCTCTTGATCCAAGGCAATCTTGTTGTGATAAAATGTCTTTTACAGTGGGGTAGGGGACAAAGGCCTTGATCTTGTTGTATCCCAAATAGGTTCAAAAGTGTTTGATAGACTTGACTAGAGCATAAGATTGTTTTTTCATGATGGTGTAATTCAGTTTTGATTCCCTCAGATTATTTCTCATGAAAGATATTGGTTGTTTGTCCCCTTGATCATTCTTTTGTAACAACATGCCTGCAATGGCATCTTTCGAAGAAAAAGAGAAAATAATGAAGTCCCTGGAAATTTTTGGCTAACCAAAATTGGTGCAACAATTATTTCCTCAATACATTCAAAGGATAGCCTACCTTCAATTTCCCACTCAAAATGGGAATCCTTTTTTAGTGACTTGTTAAGGGGTTTAACAATTTCAGCGAAGTTTGGGATGAACCTCCTAATAAAGTTAATCTGGCCGAAGAAGGATTGCAAGGATTTCTTGTCTTTAGGGAGAGGGATTTTGTTGATGGCTTCTGTTAGCACTAGAAGTTACACCTAGACTATTGTAGGTGTAACTTTGGTATCCATCAAAATATAAATGGATTGTATTGGCTTGAGTAGTTGGATCAACAATACTGGGAAATAAAGGGAGAGGGAAACAAACTTTCTTTAGAGGCATTCCATTAGGCATGGAGTCATAACATCCTAAAGATCAAAGGAAATAAAACTGTATACCGGAAAAAAGGGATATATAATGATGAGTAGAAGCATAGTGAATATTGCAAAAGAAAGAACATCCATTGTATAGATATCCTTTCTGGAAACAAAATAAAGATTGCTTAAACAATAAACAATGATTTAATGGGAAAGCTACAATAGATATTTTGTTGTTCATGAATCCATCAATCAATGGAAGCTATGATCCTCAAAACCTACAATATATTCAAGAATAAAATAAAAAATAAATGGGAAAACAAAGAAGACAAACTGATAAACAACTCTCATGAATCTTTAATGGCATAATTTTTTATTACAAACAGGCCCTCAGGCTTACAAATGAACAACTAAACTGCTCCTCCATCTCTCTCCTCTCTTGGATCATGAATCCAACCATTTCCTTATCAAAATACACTTCATATATATTGTATGATCTCTCTCTACCCTAAGGAGGTCGAAACCAGGGAGCTACATAGGATACTCCTCCATTTAGGAGTCTGTTACAAAAGATTCCAACAAAAACATAACAAATTCCTATTTTTGGGGATCTTGTCTATTTTGATAAATTCCTTTTGAAATAGGTCATGCTACTTGATATGGAAATTGGAAAAAGGTCCTTCATGTCCAAATAACTCCTAGGAAACCATTTGAACCTTCCTTGACAGTTGGAAGCCCTCCCATATCTCGAATTTGTCAGACTATTAGTGTTCGCAGTGCCTTTGATAGCATGTGTTGCGAACTTTCCTGTAGGTGATGTTTTTATCTTTTCTCCAAAAATAAGCAATGGGTTGGGATGGTTTTTTGTGAGAAAGTAAAAAACATCATGCTTATCCTCCACACCAAATTTCAAAGGAACTCATATCGTGATTCAAAATTTATGATCAAAACAATACTCTATTGTGTGTTAATTGCTTACAAATTGTCCTAAATTATCAGTTCGCAACGCCAGTGAGTCCATGCACTACAAACTTTATTGTAGAAACCTGTTTCACTTTTGTAAAACTTCAACACCTCAAGACATGTACTAGGAGTCCATACATGCAACAAAACTTCATTATCTTGATATATCCTTGGAGAAAATCACAAAATTGCTAAGTATGGTTTAAAACTCATACCCATCACCAAAATGTTGTAAAATGCATGAAACAAAAACTTTGACAAAAATTGATGCTGGTTATGGAAGATCAATGTATTTATCTATTAGTTCTGGAATTTCTTCTGGTAGTAACCTTGGCCAGCATGTCTAGGTTTCTCTTGGCCAATTCTTCTTTGAAAGGTTGTAGCTCTGCCTTCAATTTCCTAATTTCATCTTGATGGGTCCTCTTGTTTACTTGACTATCCATAACCACTACTGGAAGAATACTTTATGTAATTTGTTATGACATCTAGGTGTGTGAAAACAAAATACACAGGAATTTAGGGTTTTAATGACAGAACTGTTTACCCTAGATCTATCCTTACCAAATCTTTATATACATCACTCTATGCACATCAATGGTATGAGATAGAGAACACTTCAAATAGAAGGTATAATGGAACAACCACTAAGATTTGTAATGAAAGGAAGACAATTGAAAATTATTTCTAATAACAAGTTTTCAACAGCATAGATATCAATCTGCAGTAATTAATGAAGTATGCAATTCTAATCCAATATCTGCAAATAATTGACCACATACCTCTAGTTTGATAAGGGTATCATTCAGTTGCTTAAGACTACATTTCAAAATGATGCAGAAAAAAGATGGTTTGAACAATCCTGGAGCAGAGGGTTCGCAATGTGGGCTAGTGATGCAGAGTTAGAGAAAATAGTTCACAATGTTGAGGAAGCACTAGAGGGGCATACCTAGCCACCACAATGGCATCCATTATGTTCCAAGGAGGACTATGCCCTGCCATTTGATTAGGAAAAGGAATATGTCGAATTCTAGGAGAAGTAGGAGGTGATTTGACAGGTAAGGATGCAATCTGGATATCAGGTATTTAAGGAAAAGGAAGAGTATAAGGTGGAGGATTTTCAGTCTTAAAAAAATGTCGGTGGGCCTTGGATGAGGATGAGGGAAACTCAAGAGGAACTGAGGTTCCTTCTTCTTTGGTCACAACAAATTTAAAAGAATGGGGAGAAGGAGAACCTAAGAGAGGAAAATATTCCAGACTCTCAAGCCTGACCCAAAGTTATAGCAAGATTTGCCTCACCATTGCTATCCTACATAGAGGGCCTTTTTCCATTTCCCTATGTAGACTTATCATCCCTTTTTTGATGAATCCAAAGCTAAAACATACATTTTTCCACATATACACTCCCTAACTATTATTCAAGATGCGTATATTCTTGTTGCTCCACTACAGCCCGCGTATATCAAGATTTGTCTCAGAAAATACAAAATGAGGTCGGGTTTCCATGTCACGACAGGAGATCTCTGATCCTTCGCCTTCCATATACTAGAAACATTTTGACTTAGCCCCTTAGTTTCATTTTGAAGGCTATAAAAGAACAATTTCGATCTATGGAAAAGAGAAGAAAGAATTCAACTTTGAGAGAAAAGTTACTCTGGAGAAACTACTTCATATTGAGTCTGCATCCCTTTGTCCCTCAAGTCTGAACACAGTGTTCAGCCCCTAAGATCTTCCCTTATTGTTCAGAGGACCTCATTGCCTCTTTTCTATGAGCTTTCCTTTGGTGGGGGATTGACGTGGTGGAGACCCAGCTGGAAGGAACTTGGTTTCTTGGTTTCGAACCGGGCTGACACGAAAGTTTGTAATGTTGTCACTTCTATTGATCAATTATTAATAGAAATACTTCTTTCTCGTCCTATTGGTATCTTGCAAATATATTATTATTATATATGGGCATGTTTGTAATGTTTATTAATGTATTATGCTACCTGATGTGCTAACCCATTTTTATCATCACTATATGCTTCCATTGCTTGTTTGTTGAGAACTTCTTGCAGGTATAAAGATTTGGGTCAAAGTGCTCAACGGTGGAGCATCATCAAATGTTGGATCAAGGTAGGCCTCTTTCTTATATTGCACATTAGTATATATAGCATATGTTGGAATTGAGTTGATTTCTGCAGTCATACCTGTCTATTGTGGTTTACCCTTAGCCATAGAGAGCTTTTCCCTTTTAATAGAAATGGCGACTCCACTGGGGATAGATCTTCCTTCTAAGGGTTGAAGTACTTTTTCTTTTTACATTGCTCTTTTTCCTGTGAGTTTCTTGTCGTATCACTGTTGGATAGATTTTGTTCACTTTGGTTCTGAGTTTTCATCCTTTTACCCTTTCCTAGACTTGTTTTAAAGAATATACTCCCTTTTTTCCTTGATAGTCACATATACACGTGTGTTGTCTCACTGCAACAAGTGTATATACGCTCTGTTCTCATGAATAGTCATGTATACCACTTCCCGTTGCTTATTTTCTTGGTTTAGTGACTGTTGGGTAGGATTTGAGGATTACTGAGCCTTCTTGGGTCTCTGTAGTACCTGTTGAGATTATTTTGGATGACAGGAAGCCTGCTGAGAGTTGAATTTTTAGGCGTAGTCTTTCTCTTTGTTTTCGATTTTTAATTTGTCCTTGGTTTCTGGGTTGTTTGCTTGGCTTCTTGGTATTATGCTTGGGTTACTGTTTTTATACACAATAGAATTTATATATCAGGTTTCTTTTCAGTCCATGCATTTTCTTTTTTTTTTAGAATATTGAAAATACAAAAAAATAGGCATTTTGCATTAGTTGCAATTTTTGTCTTTGAATCTTTATCATTAGTTTAGCACATTTAGCGAAATATTCCATTTTACTTATGAATTGCAGAGTTGAAATTGAAAATTGCATTGTTTTATTAGCATATCATTCATCAAAAATTAAAGATAGACTTTGCATTATATTTATATTTATTTTCTTGCAGAGTCATAACATCATGAATTTCACTTCCATACCTTTTTGAGTAACCACGACCAATAACATTTACACTTTAAGCTAAAATTAATTAGTCACGATTTTATTTTTTAGGGTGCACAAACTATCCTAGGATTTAGTGCCTTGGAATAGGATTTTGTGAGTAAACTTCTCTAAGGAAATTAAATTAACATGTGTCTAAGATAGAGAGTTGAGAATTCCATTGTATAATTGGTAATATCAGGAGGCTCCACTCACACCGGAGTTAATCACGAGGTCGCGCGAAGTAAGTTGAAGGGATAACCCATGGATACTCACATACCGTCAGAGATATTTATGTGGATTTATTCATATTTGGGGATCTTACTAGTGCCCATACCTCTGTGAGAGGCGGTACTTTCAAGGTTTCGAGCTTTGCTACCCTGCCCATACGGTGATCCAGGATTACGACTACTTGCATGTGCATCGGTTATACAATGGTTTATTAGTTTCTTGACTTAGGTATCTCATAGGTTACTTGCAAGGGTTATTTTTCTTGTACCCTGAGTCAGATAGGGGTTGGACAACACACAACCTTTATGGAGGATTACCTCTCCGGGGGGATCTGACCAACTGGTTGTTAAGCCTACGAGGGCCCTTATAACTGATTCGGTTACCTCCAAACTCTAGCAGGGAGTCTCAAGTCCCTCCTACATGAGACATACCTTCTCTAGTGAGGGAGGCCACTCAGCCACTTTAGCCCATTTGCATGCATATTGGTCGTTTGACTTTTTGGTATGCTCTTTGACTACTAGTTGGCCTTAGGATTTTTTTTTTCTTTTTTATTTGTTGGAGATTCATAAGTCGTCATGGAGTTGGACCAGATTCCTCGCAGGTCCCGTCGGTTGTTACAGTTACCACCATTTTTTGAGCTATTTCATTCTAAAAGGCGTAGAGTTATCAGTAGTGGTACACACACATCCACTTTTCAGACTTGTGGTCCCACAAGGATGAGTACCGATTCTAGTCTTCAAAACACTGGGAGTTCTTTGATTCCCAATCCCACTATAGTTAATGGCACCCCTTCGACACCTGCAATCACTACTGTTGCAGTGTCCGAGGCTTATACCGGTACAATGGCTCGGCTTATAGTTAATGCTTCATCTCTTGCCTCAAACCCTTTTTGAGGTTTTGGAAAATCATTGAGTTACAATGTTTAGACCATCCCCATGGATTCTAGTCCTTTTTCTTATGGTATGCTTAACTTCACCTCACATTTTTCAACTGCCATCCCAGCTGTTGGACATAACACTAGCCTTCGACTTGGGGACACTACACCTCCTTATACTCCCTTCCCATTTTGTGTTTCTCATATTCACCAAGCGAATACTAATATAGGAAGTGTCCCTGTTCTTAACCCCAGGTCTAATCCTTCTATGGTTGGATGGAACAACCCAACTAGAGGACAAGTCCTGCCCTATATCCCTACTCCCTCAGTGCTGATTCCAACCAATAATTTTGGCATGATGAATCCACTTCAATCCCCCGGGTTCTCACCAGGAGGAGGTCAGTATCACACTTTGGGCACCCCCCAACCTAGATCTAATCGAGTTGGGGGGAGTTTCAACAACCCTAATCTTGGATCTAATCCAACTGGGGGCAATTTTCATAATCCGTATCAGAACATTCCTGCTGGAATGATGCCCAATCCTTCTTTTACGAATCAGCCTGGAGGAGGATCTTATAATTCCAGACAAGGTTTTTGTCCCCACCAAAATCCTGGATGGAATGCAAATCCTAATGCACAAATCTTTTGTGGGAGGATGGGGTCAGGTGTCGCAACCCCGTATTCCCTTTTTGGCCATGCTTAATCTGCCAGATTTGTCTAAACTAATGAATGACCCAGTGAGTCATGATCCGACATGGCCCCCTGTCCCTACCAAGCTTCTGTCAGACATTCCAAAGTTTGAAGGTAAGAATGGCGAGGACCCCGGTGATCACATCACTACTTTTCACCTTTGGTGCTCATCGAATTCTCTGAATCATGATTCTATTAGATTACGATTGTTTCAACACACTCTTATTGGGATTGCATCACAATGGTGCATTGATCTACCAAGGGAGACATATGGGTCATTCCATCAGTTAGTGCTATCCTTTCTCAACCACTTTCAACTGCCCATTTGTTATGATGTTGGCCTTGAACTTTTGTCAACCTTAAGCCAGGGTACCAACACTCACATTTCAGACCATATCCAGGAACGGAGTAGACAAAGGCAGTTAGTTAAGACTTCTATACCCTTGACCTTTCATTTATAATGGTTCCTAAAGTCTTTTCACGCTCCTATTTCAAAGGAAATTTCTACTTTCGGGGTATTTAGTGAGGAAGAAGCTATTTTTAGAGCCCAATAATTTGATCTTATATATGCTCAGTATGGGATGTTATACCACCTTCTTCCTAATGCACCGCGGTCAAATCATGATCCTAGACAGAATCCTAGGCCTCATGCCGATGGCATTGTTGGGTCTGCCAATGTAAATTCCACAAACTTGGCTACGAAGTTTTCCAGAGGACCATCTTCATCTGGATCCTCTAAACCCATCCAATTAGCGGATGTACATTCCATGCAATCATCAATAAAACCAAATGGTGACCAACAACCAGATGGGAATAAAAGGAAAGGTCGAAATAATCGTAAGGGTGGGAAGAATAATAATAATAAACCCAAGGACAAAATTAATAATGTGAAACAGAATGATAACGTTGGAGAGGTCAAGAAAGAGAAGCGTAAGGTGAAGTTTCCTTGTAAATTTTGTATTGATGACCACCTTACACACTTATGCCCCAAACTTGTGGAGGCTACAAGGATTTTAAATCTACCACCCACTATGCTAATGAATCCATTCCCACATAACCAACACCTAGCCTCGATTTCTTCGAATGCCGGAAATGCATCTAGTGGAAGTCAAAACCCACCACCGCAAGATGGTGACCATGTTTGTATAAATATGGTCGATGCAAAAATTGATATAGCCACCCGCTCTCATGATTACGGCTCTTCAAAAGCCAATACCAAACTAGAAGCTCCTCCTCCACCCCTGGAGATGAACTAACAAATTGAGAAACCAGATCCACCGCCCCATATTCCAAAAGGATTACTCAAATGCTCTACCCACAACCCTAATTCTAGAGCCTCCCAGAACTACTATATTGTTGAGGATTTGGGCCAAACCCCTTGTGCGATGTCGGCTTTGGAGGTACTCCATATTTTTCCCTCACAGAGGAATTCCTTACTCTCTGCCTTAGGAGCTCTAGAACCTAGTGGCTCGAAAATGATCAAGTTTGATGTCACGGATGTGAAGCCTCGCTTACCCTACCATGTGGCTTTCCAAATCCACATGGAGTATTCTAAATATACCATCAAATGAGCAGTCGTTGATGAAGGTGCTACCACTTGCATGATGTCCCTAGTCTGTTGGAAAGCTATCGGTTCTCCAACCCTTTCCAAGTCGTCGAACATGTTGACTGCATTCAATGATCATTCCTTTCGCCCTCATGGTATTCTCCCCGCCTTTCTAGTCTAGTTAGGTGGGAAGATTGTAGAGGTGGAAATAGAGGTAGTTGATGCACCTCTTGATTATAATCTGTTACTAGGTCACAATTGAACCTATGCTATGGTCATTGTCGTATCGTCCGTCTTCCGCATACTTCGTTTTCCTCATCAGGGGGAGATCATGATGATAGACCAGTTATCCTTTGCATACTCTAGTCCGAACGCATCTGTTGGACCGTTGATCCCGATGGTCGACAATTCTCAGACGGAAACTGAGAATATTAGTGTCATAATGTATTCTTCCCTCATGGGTAATTTCCACTTCTCGGTACCGATTCATCACGTTTACACCATGTCTAGTAGGCCTGCTTCATCATAGAGGTCCATCGCTTTCCGCACTTCCTATTTTAGTGATACTTGGACCCTACCTTTTCTGACTTCATCGATTGAAGGACATTCGCATGATGGCATGGCTATACCACTATCAGCAGCAGAGATTGCATATCAAGCTATCCTTGACTCTTCCAATGATCTCGATCCTGTTACCTCGCAGACGGATGAGGAGGATCATGTTCTTAGGCCCGTATGGGCCACTTCGTTATCTTGTTCACATGATTTCTTAGATGAGATTTTTCCTTCAGACGAATCCATCCTCGAAGCCATGAATGTTTCCGAGAGACCTTGGGATGATATGCATCATCGATATTATTTTCTCCCAAGTCTTGAAAGAATCGAGAAAGATGATTTTCGGTCTACCTTGAGTGAGATAGTCAGTCACACCATAGTTCCACTTGATACACATGGAATTTATGCAAAAGGAAATATGGCGAGTATTTCTCCTACCGTCTCGATCAACATCTCTCGTACCCATGGAAATATTGAGAATGTAAATATATGTGCAGATTGTTTGCCAGAAGAGATTCTAATCTACACCAACCTCTTCAAATAATTTCGAGATGTATTCGCTTGTTCGTATGAAGATATTCCAGGGATCGACCCTCGTATTGTCAAACATGATATTAGGACTTATCTGGATGCTAAACCTATTCGACAACGTCTTAGAGTTTTTAATCCTAGGAAGGCCCCCACTATTAAGGAAAAGGTGGAGAAGCTACTTAATGTCGGCTCCATCTACCCGCTTCCCCTGACCGAATGGGTATCCAACCTCGTTCTTGTGAATAATAAGCAAGGAACCATCTGTGTGTGTATGGACTTTCATGACCTGAACAAGGCTTGTCCTAAAGACAACTTCCCCACACCTTTCATTGATCATATTCTCAATGAGTGTGCAGGAAGCAAAATATTTTCCTTTATGGACAGATTTTCAGGATATAACCAAATCCAGATCAAACCTAAGGACCAACACAAGACGGAATTTATATGTCCTTGGGGCACTTTTGCATACCGAAAAATTCCTTTTGGCCTGAAAAATGCCAGAGAGACCTTCCAACGCACCATGACTTTCTCTTTCCATGATCTCAAGAACATATTTGAATCTTACCTCGATGATATTGCTGCTCACTCTCGCAAGAGAGTGGATCATGTTACCCACCTTCGACTAGTTTTTGAAAGATGTCGTTACTATAGAATCCGGTTAAACCCTCACAAATGCATCTTTTGCGTTAGGTATGGCCGTCTCTTAGGATTCTTAGTCTCCAAGACTAGGATCATGGTATATCCTCTTAAGTTTGAGGCAATACTTCAATTCCCCCCCCCTCCCACGCACGATTAGAAAACTTCAAGGTTTACATGGGAAAGATAACTTTTTGCGTCAGTTTATAGTGAATTATGCCAATATCACTAAAGGCTTCATGTGCCTATTGAAGAAAGACAACCTGTTTATCTGGGAAGAGCAAGCCCATGAGTCTTTCGACACTTTAAAGAAATCCTTAGTAGCGCCCCTTTGCTAAAATCTTCTGATTACAATAGAGATTACTTGTTGTATATTGCCGCATCCGAAGAAACGATTGGTATGGTTCTAGTTCAGGAGGATGATGAGCTCCATGAGCATGTCATCTACTATCTCAAATGGAATTTAGTCGGTCCTGAGCTTAATTACTCCCACATCGAAAAGCTAGCTTTGGTTGTCGTTCACACAGTCCAACGTTTACAACACTATATATTGCTTTGCAAAACTACGGTTGTTTTCACCCAATTCGTCACTTGGTGAGAAAATAAAGGGTGCTTACATGCCCAGTTGGGTCTTGCTGGGCATGACAGCTGTAGAGGAAAGAGTTAGAAAAAGAACAACAAAACTATAAGCAAGAATTAAATTAAAACAAACTAAAACTATGAGCGTATGGAGAAAGAAATAACAAACAAAACAGGACCAATATCACCAATGTTTTGAGCTGGTCTATTGATGAAATCAAAGCAC
>SNQJ01S0016383.1:109541-126533 GCA_010110895.2 Picea sitchensis | reverse complement strand
GATACACACTAGCCAGAATCCTACAGACATGTTAACAAAGGGAGTAACCAGGGAGAAATTGAGTTCCTGCTCAATTTTAGTTGGTCTTCAAGAATGAAGATGAAGATGAGGAATTTGCTAGGTTCAAGAAGGTTCAGATTCCATCATATACAACAATGGTGGATTTGTTTAGATCAGTCTCCAAGTGGGAGATTGTTGGTTGTGGAGCCTGATTATCTTCTTGATTTAGAGGTCTTTTACTTTCAGTCCTATTTATACCCCATGGAATATTTACACCCCAGAAGTATGTACACTATTCCATGCGGGGGAGTGCAGAAGGGGGGTACCCCCTCTACAGGGTCTGGGGGGGCTATCCCCTCGGCTAGGGGCAAGTAGGCCCCCAGCGGGGGTTTGGGGGCAAAGCCCCTGAAGGAAAAATTGCCTTGTAAATGTATATTGTAATTTCATTGTAAATATGGACCGTTCATTATAAGGTCGTAGATCTAATGGTAGAGATTATGTTAGGGTTTTTTCCCCTAGAAGGCAACCCTCTTTTATGAGGGAAATGTATTGTAGCTATGATTGATGGCGAATATTGTATTCTGAGATATGAGACTATGAGAGAAAGAAGAGGAAGTTACAACAGGTTTGTTGTAGGTTGTATCCCTTCATATGTTGGATAATAATAAAGGAAGGACCTGGAAATTTCTCTGGTGGACATAGCCCACACTGGGTGAACCACGTAAATCTGTGTCTCTATTGTATTGTGTATCTTCTGTGTTTTGTTTCTGCATTTTTTTTATTTTATTGCTCCACGGTTCTGTTTTTCTAACACATAGTTATGCGTGGAGGAGCTAAAATAGGAAATGATGCAGTCTGACAAGAACCACTACAACATCAGTGGGTGAAAAATAATGCCGAACCAATGAGATAGTTTGACTTGCATAACGAGAAGGAAACATTTAAGCAACCCATACAAGAATTCTTGAAGCAAGACATCGTGTCGACTTCAACTGCGTAGTAGAGAAAGGAAACGCCAGATTACGAGATGCCTCTATTGTTGGATCATACCAATGAAGTGCAGCCCATGGGACAAGTAAGTACAATCAAATGATTTTTCCAATCATGTGTAAAACTATTGAATGATCCATCCACTAACGAAATATTTCAAAATATATTAGAAAAATGTAGCATAGAGACAGAAGGAAAACTAGAAAAAAAAATAGTCAACCACATACATACAAGGAGACGAACAAGTAGAGAGTTCAGGCTAAATGCCAACATCGTAGATTTCAACATGGGAGATATCATACTAGATCTAGGATTTGAAGTCAATGTACTACCAAAGAAGACATGGAAATATATGGGAGATCTGACATTAGGATATTCACCTGTTAAACTGAAACTAGCAAACCAACACAGAGTCCTACCAATTGGTAGACTGAAAGGTGTGACAGTAGACCTAGATTGAGTGCGCACTAAAGAAAACTTTGAAGTGATTGAATTAGTGGATGACACAACACCATATCCAACATTGCTTGGCTTACATTGGGCGTTTGATAACTAGGACATAATGAATTTAAAGACATGAAAAATGACATTTGATTCAGGATAATATAGGGTCATCGCGCCATTGGACCCATCAGAAGGGGAAAGGTTTATAAAACCTACTTGCTTAGACTTAGAGGAAATCATCTAGTTGTATAGAACAACTGTGCGTGATGAATATTACGTAAATCCAATTGCAGATGGGATAATCAGTTGGTGGAGCATTACTTCATCTGCGACAGACTCAGATACGAGCTTAGAGAACTGGCAACAAAGGCTACATGAAGTTTTCACAAGAAGGTGCGTAAGAATAGACCGCACAATAAGATGGGTAGGCATGGAGATAAGGGAACCACCCAGTTTCCATGGAGTGAATGATATATATGTACTCTTGGCACAGTATGAGGATGAAGTGTTAGAAAATGAGAGACTCTTAGCACTCAATATATCACTCAAGGCCACACCTGCAATATGGTGGGGCACACACAAAGAAACAATCACGGATTGGTACTAATGTAAGCGGTTACTGTGCATAAGGTTTGGCGCAGAACAAAAAAGAAACAAGAAACATAAGTATGATGGACAGGGGGGCAGCAACAGAACACTTGGAGAAGTGAATAACGCTATGGAAGATGACACCCATAGAGGAATTGCCTCATCATTTCATACACACTTTAGAGGGCATACTAGCAAACTGTTATACAAACCAAGAACTGCGAAGAGGAACTTCGAACTGGATAGTACTACAACATAATTTTATAGTCGCTTTATCATTCGATCATGATAACCCCAACATAGATGCAACACTTAAGCAGATAAGAGGAGTGATATTCATTAAGGAACCAGAATTCGAACTCATAACAGAGGAACAACAATGAAACAGACAAATAGTAAAAGAATTGTTGTCATGCTACCATGTGTAGGAAGAAGCACTAGTTGAAGACGATCCACTCAATATTCAGATCAAGGAAGCAGAAGGCAGAAGAGAAGTGGAAGGTCCACCTATAGAATCATAAGTAATTGTTGCGTTGATCAAGGTCAAGAAAGTCAACATTGGGACAGTTGCGAATACCAAAATCGCCAGCATTGGAGACTACTGGGATGAGAAAACAATTGAAATCATAACATAGTTACTGCGCGAGTACAACGACCTGTTCCCCACAACATTTACAGAAATGAAGGGTATAGCAGGAGAGATAGGAGAAATGAAAATACCACTCAGAGTTGAAGCAAGACTGATCAGAAAATGACAATACAAGCTAAACCTGATATATAAGAAGAAATTTAAAGCTGAGATCGATAGAATGTTCGAATCCAGGATCATAGAACCTATGGAAGGATCACAATGGATTAGCCCGATGGTAGTTCAAGAAAAAAAACAAGGCGGGATAATAATATGCATTGACTTGAGGAAGTTGAATGATGCATGCCTACATGACCCGTTCCCTACACCTTTCACGGATGAAGTGTTGGAGAACATAGGAGTACACCTAGTTTATTCATTCAAGGATGAATTTTCAGGCTACCACCAGATCAAGATAACATAAGAATACTGACACAAGACCACGTTTTCTATAGAATGGGGATCCTACTAGTACATAGTCATGTTGTTTGGACTGAATAATGCACTAGGAATATTTTTTAGGGTAGTCATCATTTCATTTAAGGAGTTTATCCACCGGTTTCTGGAGGTATACTTGGACAATTGGATAGTCTATAGTCTGTTGAAAGACCATGTAGAGGTATTGCAGATGATGTTAGAAAGATGCAGGCAGTGCCAGATATCATTAAACATCAAGAAATGTATATTCAGAACACCGTTTGGGATACTATTGGGCCATATAATATGCAAACAAGGTTTACTAGTAGATCCTGCAAAGATTGCAGTAATTGTTAACTTGCGACCACCCAAGTGCTATAGTGGGAAAACCCCCCTATGGACTACACTAGGGTTCAAAATGTAGGTAGAGATAACCATCTAAAATTATCCTACTCTTTATACTACCCCGACAATACCCCACATTCATACAAGAAATACAAGATGAAAATATCTGGTAACTCTACCTTAAACTCCGAGTCAGATGTTGATCCTTTCGCATTCAGTTTCTCCTCAACTACAAGTCTCCTCCCAAGGATGACCTACATTTACTAAAAGACAATGAACAACTACGAACATGCATCTCATATATGGATTAGTAGGTTAAATGTCATAATAAAACATGAATCAAACACAAATATTGAACACATCATATGGCGGGACAGAAAAAATACTTCTTTTATTAGAATCACAAAGTTTACTTACAATGATATCGACGATTGCTCCTCGAACCTGGTCTGAGATCCTCTTCACCAAGATCCAATTGCTTCCACATATTTTTCTCCTCTTAATCTCTCTCTAGGGAATGGATTAGGCTTGCAATGGAGGAAAAGGGCAAGAATAGGGAATTCTAGCTCAAAACTCACAATGTGGCTGCAAATTCTTGGGGCAAGCGGGGAAAGTGAAATGGGCAGAGTTTCACTGTTCTTATGCTTAGCTTAGGAATGAGACCCCAACACCTCCTTTTACATGACAAAAGGATGGTTACTCTAGTGGGTGACTGGCTATAGGCAGTGGAATAGTTGGGAAACTTCCCAATAGCCCGTAATCTCAACGAATTCCTTGCAACTTTTAAATTTTTGCAACATTTTTGGGTATACGAAGGCTATAATGGTGCAGCTAGCATACGTATGCAAGCTGTAGAAGTGCAACAAGCATGTGTACATGGGCAGTAGTGGTGCAGGGCGCGTACATCTTCAAAAATATGGTTTTTAAGAAGAGTTGCTCAGTGATGGCTTTGCAAAGATAGCTAGTAAGATGACATGATGCGAGGTATGCATGTATGGTGCAATTTAGGGTTATAACAGATGCCCCCTAATGTGTGAGGTCAGAAGAGCATCTGATGGCTGAAATAAATTACAAATCTTCACCAACGTATGAAGCGAGTGAGCCCGGGACCAGAGTTCAGGAGGTGCCATCTACAAAAATAATAATTGTCTCACCGAGGCGGGCATACCCATGCTCAGGATGAAATAAATTATGGATGCCAATCAAATACACTGCAGATCCATGTCATATACCTATATAAAGTGTATCCGCGAGCAATACACAATGGATCTACATATCAAAATCAAATATATACATGTATAGTATCCATCTTCAAGAAGCCAATGATGCCTGCTGGCTGGAGATGAGGCCTTCAGAGCTCGAGCAAAAACTTCAAGATATTCAAAACTCGGGTAGGAGTGTAATGCGAGTGTATGAATTCACTACCCAGAGGTCTTCGACGGCTCGTTGGGAACAAACAAGAGGATCTCAATGATCAAGCAAAGAACTTTAGTTATTTCGAACAAGGACTTGATTGGACTTTTGGTATGGTCGGGCATGAGGGAAAAAGACAAACTACAGAGAGGCCGACTCAAGTTGGGTAAGACTCACCTTGGACAATAGAATGATAAATGATGAGACTCAGGAAACATGACATTGACATAAGTTCACAATGCAGGAGGCAACACAAACTCTCCATATGTTTGTAAGAATAACCAAACAGAGGAGGACACAATTCTATGTAGCGAGAACAACTTCCTAATGTCATATTAAATCCCAAATCTTGACGAAAAAATGAAAGGATGTGCTTTATCCAAGGGAGACTCATTGTGCTGCCATAAAATGAAAAATACTTTTCCCATCCTCTTTTTGGGGTATATTTGATCTTTTTTTCTTTTTCAATATTTTGAAAGAGCTTGAAAAGGAATAAAAGAATTCTACATTACAAAGGAGGAATGTCTGTCGCAAGCATACTAGTTTTAAGCGCAAGGAACACACTAATGCTCAGAGCAAGGAGACATGTGAAGGAAAAAGACACTTGGGAAAATTCCTCCATGGGCCAAGGTGTCAAGACGAAGTGCTACAAGGCTTGTGTATAAGGCGTGCTTCAAAGGTTTAGTTGAGAGCAACATGGAGCTGACATTAGGCCAAAGACACAGGGCTGCAAATGCGATTGACAGGAAACAATGATAATGCCCTTCAATGTAATTTTAACGATCCTAGAGAAGGTAAGCTCGATGGTTTTTCATTTTTAGAGAGTTTGAAAAAGCATAAAAGAAGACTCCGCTAGGGTACCTTTTTCGAAGGTAGTCTAGTCGATTCAAAAAAGGGGTAAACTAGCACTGAAAAGACGTCTATTCAAAACCATTTTAACGATTGTGAAAAATAAAAGATCACTCGACAATCTTTTCAATTTTAAGGAGTCTAAAAAGATCTTAACTATGGACTCACAACCTTTTTCTAGATTTAGTCCCCTTAGCTTGTAAAAGTGAAATTTGTTGAGGAGAACTCTCCCGGAGAGACGAATCTCCTGAGGTATACCTTTTTCTTCCTTAATCTACAGGCCAAAAAAGGGGTAAACTCATACTAGTAGATGTTTTCTGAACCAGTTAACGAGTGTGAAAGAACAAGGTCACTTGACGATCTTTTCAATTTTAAGGAGTCTGAAAAAAGCTTAATTATGGACTCTGTTAGGGGATGTTCTTCTGGACCAATTTAGCGAGTGTGAAGGAACAAGGTGACTCGATAATGTTTTCAATTTTAGAGATTCTGAAAAGAGATTAACTATGGACTCCGTGGGAGTTCCTTTTTCGTAAATTTAGTCCTTCAGGCCCAAAAAAGGGTTAAACTTATACCTGAGAATACTCTTCTAGCAAATCAGAGTTCCTAGAGTATACCTTTTTTCATAAAATTGACCATCCGGACCGAAAAAGGGGAAAACTACCTCTGGATAGACGTGCCTTCAAGTTTTAGTTTGGCGAGTGTGAAGGGAAACAAGATTGCTCGACAATATTTTCATGTTTATAGAGTCTGAAAAGGGCTTAATGAAGACTCATTTTCTGGGAGTCACGAGGGTGAGGTCAAGAGTGATGACACACCAGACGTATGAGGCTCAAACTCATAATCAAGACAAGACTAACAAAGACTCTCGAGTCTAAAGTCATTAATGACGACACGGACACCAAAATGCAACCACGATCTACCTAGGGCATCCATGTAAAGGAAGGCTCTACCACTAAATTACGACACTTGTAAAACAAAAGTGACGGCTTCGTGTCACAATTTGGTGGGATCGATCCTATGGCAAAGTGCAAAAGACAACAAGATGCAGAAAGTGGAGGTGGAATCCTAACTTAAATGCAAAAAGTTGGAAAAATGACTTTTACCAAAGGACCTTCAAAAGTAACCCATCTCTCAAAAAGTTCTCCAAACCAAAAGTAAATTGTATTGTAACATCCAATGAGAAACTCAAGAACCATACTAAATGATTTTCAAGGAAGAAAAAATGACAAAAGGGTCCAAAAAATGACAAAGAGGGCCAAAATAGTCTACAAATAGAAGCTAGCAACTCATTATCACCACTACAAATTGAGAATTGACAAAAATGATAAAAACACCCCTTTTTTAAAAGATTTGATTCCGAGAGCTTCAAAGGACGAAACAAACTTCCACTTGGACCAAGTAAGTACAAACTAGTTCCTTCTACATTTCCATACTTCTTTCTTGCATTAATTTTAATATTTGGGGGGGCACACACTCTTAAAAAGGGGTGTCCCTACCTGTACACGGGTTGTCCAAGTACAACCCGCGTATTCTCACGGGAAAAAAATACTCTTCCCATGTGCACACATGATTGTTCTCACTACAGCCTGCGTACACCCTCAAAAAAGGTAAATAAAAAAGAAAATACAAGATCTAACTCCCCTGTGAACTTGTCATTGACAGGATGTAAGTCCACTGGAGAGAGAGGGAGCATGAGGATATAGATATCTTGTTCGATGTGGACCCTATAGCTATGGCCGCATTGAGACAATGTGGTTTGTGGAAGTTCTTTCGGTGTCCATTCATGAGGGCATAACCTAGGTTGTTGAATTCCTTGGTGGATTACTGGCACCTCGATGCTGAGGCATTTATGCTGGAGGGGCAGTAATTAATTCCAATGAATGAAGACATTTAATTTATGATTGGCCTCTTGAGGAGAGGAGAACAAGTCCAGTCGCATAATTTTCCTCCTGGGCCTCATAACATTTTAAAGTTGATCAAACTACATTGTGAAGCTGGCACTGAGAAGGTAGGTTCTCAGGTGTCGATCCACAAGATTTCCAGCCTATCACTAAAAGTGATAGTTTTACTCATTGGGTAGATCACTGGATCTACGGATTTACATCAGGATTCCCGGGTGCACATGCATTATGCTGTATAGTTCTTGAATGCACAAATCTTCGACTGGAGTACGACCACGCTAGACTGCATGAAGAGACAACTCATTGAGTGTCGTGGAAAAAAAAACAAAAACTTTGGGTTCGACACTATTCTATGTTGATTCTTTTTTGATAGGGTACCAAGTCACAGTCCTCGAGAGATAGTGCAGGGGCATGTGGCCTTTGAGTCAATAGTGTGTAGATGGGTGACATTGCTACCACAAAAGGGGGGTGGAAGGACCATAGAGGCCTTTGATGACACCTTCTTTTGACTGGTGGGCATGAAATATTCTAGCGATAGAGGACTACCCCTACGTCGGGATCAACTTTTCCAGGGACCCGAACATGCCCTTACCTCCTGGAGTTGAGCGAGGAGATATGGGTACGTTTTTTTTTAAATGTTATTTAATTTTTAATTTCTTTTTATATATATCATTTTTATGTGTACCAAAGTACCTGAAAACTATGTATCTATTATGTATTGATGTGGGACCAGTGTGTGCAACATATTTTGCGAGGAGCAGGCTCATCCTCGACTAGAGGAAGCATCGACAGTGGCCTCCGGACTAGCAGCAGAAGCAGGGGGACCTCCAACCGGAGAGGATGAGAGAGTGTTGAGACGGGTGGAGCGGAACCTCACTGTGCTCGCTCGTACAATTCCCATGGCCGAGATCGAGGATCTAGTCACCATCTATGCAGGCTCATGTGGTTGGGGTGCCACAGACCTGGGTCCATCTTTTCCGGTGTTTGGAAAATGTCATCATTCACTATGGCAGGGCCAACAGGCCCCGTTCTTAGCTAGGAATACTTACGTGTTGAGAGTACTCTTTTGTGTATTTTTGAGGGCATAAGCCCCGTGACGTATGATGGACATATTATTTTTTGAGGCGCTTGCACCCACCTATGTACTCTGAGACTTTCAATATATATATATGTGTATTTGCATATTTTTATGTCTTATAGATCAAATTTTTACAATGTATGTACATGTGTATGTGTGTGCAATATTCCAATCTAATACATGATTAGCTAGAGTATTCGTGATTTGATTCAATCTCCTAGGAACATGGATATGAATAATGTAATCAAAGCATTGTTCTAAGAGATGTACCCTAAGGAATCATCGATGTAGAGTAGGATCATAAATGCGGTAAACCCCATTTAATTGGGACACAACCAACTGTGCATCTAAGTAGACCCAGAAGTGAGAGATACCATGCAACAAAGTGTCACAAAGAAACTCTATTACTGAACTATACTCGACGACATTGTTTGTGGCGTCACCTAGACATATACCTCTAGAAGATAGCAACTGGCCTTGAGGTGTGAAGATCACCCAAGTTGTGGAAGCAAGCCTCCGAGTGTGTCAGATGGCGTCGTCCGCATACCCAGCGAACACCTATGATTCACTTGACAGGATTCACTTGACATCTGCCACAATGAAAAAGATGACATAAAAAATGACACGTCCACAAAACAAAAACACAAAAACTAAATTGTATAAAAACGATACATATGTACAAGAAGTCACCCAAGGTGACCCACCTACGAGTAATAATTCTTGAGGTAGAGCCCATTTGTAGGCTCCACCAAAGAATTCCCTTTGAGGTTAACCAGATGATAAGAACCCTTCTTTATTACCTCCTTCATGATGAAATGCCCGAACCACATGGGTTTGAACTTGCCTGCCCCTAGGGGATCCTTATCTTGGTCATAGACCAGGACAAGGTTGCCTTCAGAGAAAATCCGAGGAAGAATGGATTGATCGTACTGACACTTAAATTTTTTCTTGTGAGCCTAATTAGCCAAGGCTGCATCACGATGTTTCTCATAGAGCTACTCGAGATATAATAAGCATTCCTCAAGTGGTGAAGTGTCTGGAAATAATTGTACTGCCAATTTAAGAGATGGGATCTGACATTCTATATGTAAGACTGATTCCAACCCATAAACGAGTTGAAAAGGTGAAAAACCGGTTGTAGTCTTTACAGACGTTTGGTATGCCCACAATGCTGAGTATAACATCAAATGACAATTTGACTTGGCCGAATTGATCGTTCGCTACAGAATAGTCTTGAGGGACTTATTCACAACTTCCACCTAAACATTCTCTTTTGGGTAGTAGGGTGATGAATGCTCTTGCCTAAAACCATTATTTTATGTTAACTCAGACATTATTTTGTTCTAAAAGTGACTACCATGGTCAGTGACAATCTCCTTCGGGATGTCGAACCTTTCTATTATCTGATTGAACAAAAATAGAGTTGTTTTCTCGCCATCATCTTTGAACGTTGGCATAGCTTCGACCCACTTTGTGAAGTATTCTACTGCTATGATAACATAACGATGCCCCCTGGCTGAAGGGGGGTGGAATGTAGCATAATCAATCCCCCACTTGATGAAGGGGCCAACTATAATGAAGAGAAACATAGGAGTGGGGTGTTCCCTCATCTTCCGAGAGAATATCTGACACGGGTGGCACTTCTTGACTGATTCAACACAATCCTTGATTAATGCTGGCCAAAAGTAACTGGCTTGTAGAATCTTTTGGGTTGTTGCCAATCCAGACAAATGACAACCACATGCTCCAGTGTGGAAGTCGTTAAGCACGAGTTTATCTTCTTCATGTGAGACATCGACGAAGGATGCAATGTACACCTCGACGATACAAAGTGTCATCGAGAATGAGATATTTTTTTTCCTGGTGGTGTATATGTCGATGCTCATCGTGAGAAGTAGAGGCAGAGAACTTGAAATTCTGGAGATAGACTAGTATATCTCCATACCAGGGGTCCGAATATGAAATTAGGAAAATAACTCCTTTAATTGGTGATTCTTCAAGCGTAACATCACCTGACTCAACTGAAAGTTCCGAGATAAGTTATGCAAAGACCAATGACTTCTTAGATTTCACAGAAACAAAATCCAAGTCAAATTCCTGGAGGATAAAAATCCATCTACTGATATTTCCTCCGATTACACGTTGTGTCAACACGTATTGGAACAGATTCACAATGGCAATGACAGTGGTCTTGCGAAACAGGATATAATGACGGAACCACTGGACAACATGTACTGCGGCTAACGTAAGATTTTCAATAAGGGAGTAGTTGAGGTCTAGTCAAACCAGGCCTCGTCTCAGGTAATTGATGACATGTTCTTCAAACAAATTGTCCTCTTGAACCAAGACCATACCGATGGTCGACTCTGTCGCGGCCAAATACAGTAAGAAATATTTATTATAATTAGATGGTTGAAGCAGAGGGGAAAACGTGAGGGTGCGTTTCAACGCTTCGAAAGAGCGCCAAGAAGTTTCATCTCAATGGAAAGGGACATCCTTCTTCGATAAATGCATGAACCCTTTAGTGATATCGACATAGTTATCGATAAAACGACGAAGAAAATTGGCTTTTCCCTGTAAACTTTGAAGCTGAGGAACTGTGCATGGGAGAGGCAATTGAACTACCGCCTCAACCTTTAGAGGGTCGACCATGATCCCTATTGTTGAAAATATGAAACTTAGAAGATGATATAATGTCACCCAAAATATGCACTTGTTTGGATTCAATCTAATCCGATAGTAGCAACATCGCTCAAAGATAAGTCAGAGGTGTGTGGGATGATCAACTCTCTTATGCGATCGTGATGCTAAATCATCGAGATAAGCCTCGACTATGTGTTTGAGATCATGGAAAGAAAAATACATGGCTCACTGAAAGGTGGCTCCAACATTCTTAAGGCCAAAAGGAATCTTCCGATAAGAGAATGTACCCCATGGATATATAAAAGATGTTTTATGATGGTTTTTGGGCTCAATATGTATCTGATTGTATCCCGAAAAACCATCCATGAAAGAAAATACCTCACAGCCTAAGCATTCATCAACAATCTGGTCGATGAATGGGATGGGTACATTATCCTTTGGATAATCCTTGTTCAAATCATGGAATTCCATACATACATGAATCGTTTGCTGCTTTTTGTTGACTGGAATGAGATTTGACACCCATTGAGTCAATTGCATGGGGTAGATGAAACCGACTTTGAGCAGTTTCTCTACTTCAGACTTAATGGTTGATTCTTCCTTAGGATTTACCGGATGAAGATTATGTCGGACTAAATTAGCGTTAGGATACATCGTTATTTCATGTTCAATGATTCTTGGATCAATGCCTAACATTTCTTCGTAAGACCAGGCAAAAACGTCGCAGAATTCCTTAAATAAATCTATGTAGATTTGAATCTCCTCGAGGGAGAAATCTGCTCCGATGAAGATATTCTCCATGACATTAGGGGTTTTGGAGATATCAATAGGTATATTTTCAATGATGGTTTCCATATTACCTTCGGTGTAAACTATGTGTGTAGCCAAATGATTTATAGGACAAGACCTATCTCCATTCATAGTCAACACAAATTCACTGGCATCAATTCTTCTTAACTCCGGGAGAAAATAAGATCTATGATGGAGATCATCCCAGAGTTTGTTTAGACCAGTCATTGCCTCGATAATTGCCTCGTCTGAGGGCAAGACCAAGTCTAAATAATTGGTAGTGGCAAGGGAATATTGAGCCCAAATAGGCTTGAGAACTAGATCTAACTCTTGTGCGTGAGTCAGATCGGGGTTGGTAGAAGCTTGTTGGACTATAGAGTATGCAACCTCTACCACGAACAAGGGAATGGCCATGCCATGATTCCTTGTCCCTTCCATCGTGGTCGATGGGGAAGGAAGAGTCCATGGATCATTAAAGTAAGTCATGCAGAACGACGACACTTGAAATATTTCAGCCTTAGGATGGTTGAGGATAACTGATATTAACTTGACATCACCAAACGGAGGTGGGTAATCGAAAGTACCCATCAAAGGAGAGCACAAACCAATCCATACATTGATGACATAGGGCTGTGGATTATCAATCATCGGGACCGTGGATGCCCCCGATGAAGGGTCAGGATGGGAGAAAGACAACTGATCAATGGACATGATCCAACCCTCATGTGGAAACAATAAGACTTGGAAAACTATGGAAAACATTGCATGCATAGCATAGGTCCAACTCCTTCCTAACAAGATATTGTAGTTGAGAGGCGCATCGACCACTTCAAATTCGATGCACACGATATTTCCTCCTAGATGCATGGTGAAAGAATGAATGATTCCATGTGGTTTGAACAAGTGAACATAGAAGGTGGTAAGAAGAGTAGGTGACAGAGACAAAACTGGTTGGCCAATGGCTTTCCAATATGCCAACAACATCACACATGTCGAGACACCCTCATAAAACACCATACAAAAAATATTCCGAGTAAATTTTCTTGTGGTGTAAGCCACTACTATCTGAAACATGATGTGGTATGGGAGATGAGGTTTCAAGTCGGTCGTATCAGGCATGATCATTCCCGGATTGCAGGTCGCAACAAATCCTATGGAAACTAACAAAGCCTTTCTCGATGAAGGGTAGCTCTGGAGGACTTGAAAAGCAGACGTTGCGCAAGGGATTTGTGACAAATCCTCCACCATAGAGTAGTTCTGGGAGGCCCTAGAATTTGGATTGTGGGAATCTTTCTTGAAATCCCCTTTCAGGATGCATGTCATTATTTCACCCAACGTCTTCTTGATCTGAAGAGGAATAGATGGGTTTTCGTCTTCTTTACCCTTTTCAACAGTGTTTGGCATTCCATAATTGTGTGTCCTAATTGGTATGTAGGAATCACCTTTCAACATATAAACATTCTATGTTGAGATATTACTAGATGACGAAGGGGGTCCCTGACTCAAACCATCCGCATTCGCAGAGGCTTGAGTTAATTTTTTCCCATGAGGAAATGGGTTCATTAACACTGAAGGTTGATGCTGCGCCAATAACTTTTGGGCCTCAATGCGTTGAGGGCACATGTGAGTCGGGTGGTATTTTGTGAAAAGGTTGCACAGATACTTCGACTTTCTTCTCTCTATGCTACCCCTGCCAACATTGTTGGTGGGTTTCTTATCCCCTTTAACCTTATTTCATTGTTTTTTCTTGCCGTCAGACTGTTGGTTGATCTTCAGGTTCGTCGACTACACATTGTGTATGTATGACGTTTTAGTAGGGGGAGAAGCCAAACTAGAATCTTGGCTAGCCGTTGTATTCTATATTGATAATTGTTGTAATTGATTTGACAATGGATCAATGGAATTCGCTTGTGATGAACCAACGATACCATCGACATGTGGTCGAGACTTTTGTTTGGTCTTGTTAAGGATAGACCATGGTGCATCTGGCAATACTTTGTAGAGTTGACTAGACTGAGAGTATATTAGTTCAAGATGTTGATCTCTCATTATCGCCTCTTCCTCGGAAAACACTCCCGATGTTGTAACGTCATTGGATAACTAAGGGACCAAAGACTTAATGAACCACTCCAACAGGAAAGCTGGTGGGATTGGTACCTTTATAAAACTCTTCTACGCCTCCATTCTCGGATGTGATCTGAGATATGGTCATCCTTTGTTTTCTCAAAGTTGGCCAAAAATTTGGTCTCGACATCGTATCTCACAGGTAATGGAAAATGGTTTAGAAAAACCATTTCCAATTTGCCAAAAGTAGATTATCTTGAGCAGTCGAGCTTGATGTACCATTTTGCAACACTCCCGATAAGCGTGTGTTGAAACAGACGCAATTGGATGAAGTAATCTCTCAATGAGTTTGATGAGAACCATAAGTGAAAGGTGGTCACATGATCACCTAGATCTTCATTAGGCTTACCTTTGAAATTTAGAATGTCTGAGGGAAACTTCGTCAGCATGGGAGGCCAACGTGGATTGTGACAGATTGGGTTGTTTAATAACCTTGTCAAGTATGAAAAATGTAATGTTGCCAGAAATGGTAGCTTGGGTTGTTGACTATGTACAGAGAAAAAGGAGCCCAGGGTTTGACTGGCACCAGGTTGCTAGGAAAAGTTAGGCTGCTAACCAGGGTTTTGGTAAATACCATGGCCATGGTCAATGTACAAATACTGCACTTGATGATACGTCATTGGCTAAATCCTATAATTGGACGTTGAGGGCTAGGAAGGGATTGTTCCCGACATTATGTCCCAAGTATTCTGGAAAGGGTTTCCCCTTGCCGATCCAATGGGTATAGGTACAAATCCTTGCCCAGGGTTCCATTAACCATGGAAGGGGTTTCCCCTGGTAGGCATCCCTGACGAGGGGATTGATCCCTGCCACAGATTCCAAGGTCCTTGTGAGGTATTTTCCCCCTGTGAAGGAATAGCACCCTACATAGCATTTTTTTGTCTAAAACCAGGTTTGCCCCTGAATGAGATGACAACTAACGAGAATGTGTTGTTACCAAACACGTCGAACAAAGATACTGGAAAAGAACCCACCTGCATGGTGTTGGAAGAAGTTCGTTTACTACCTGCTCCAGGAAAGTTGCAGTTCATGTTTGGCTAGACGAGCTGCTGAGAAGAACCATCGAGTGAGGGGGACGGTGGAGGTATATGAACCTCGCCATAAGGGAAATCATTATAGGGGGATAAAGTGCTCCCCATGGACCCTTGCAAAGGAGCGTTTGACCTCCCAACCCCTAGACCCATGGTTTGTAGGGTGGATTAGGAGAGGACTGAGTTTGTATCAAATCGAGGCATCCCATATAAAAATGGAAGGACCATCGCACTTTGTGTGAACAGAGAAGTGATCGCCACCATAGATGGAATCAAACCACTGCCCGAGGTAGAGGCGGTTGAGACCATAGTGGTCCAGACCTGCGAAGGTGATTTAGGAGGTAGAATGCCCCCTATGGTGGCAGTCATTGAGGGAGTATGAGGACTCCCATACAAAGTAGAAACATTCACTTCCATCGCTACTTGCAAGACTATTTGATGCTTGTGATGAGTTACCCTTTGGGGGACAACTTGTACCATGACAAGCGCGAACAAATCAGTGATCGGAGAATTAAACGGACCAAGAGATTTCGTTCCAAGGCCATAAATGGTAGGCTCCTTTGGTTTTGAAAGTTCTCCTCTCAAGGATGTCTCGAGTATAGTTTCCTATGGCCCGATCACCTCAAAAGACCCTTGCTGGTCTAGTCTTCGCCTTAGCGATGGCATGTGTGGCTCCAAATTAACCGATGGCAGGCCAAGAAGCCTTCGTGACCAATGGAGCTCTTGATATTCCACTTTGTAAGAATATCAAAGACACACTAGGTCTTTTACTAACCTTGAAAACCAACACACATTAGAAAATCTCTTATGAGATAAATCAAGCAAACACTAACTAGTTGGAAGAACAGTTACACCAACCAACACTAGAGAAACTTACCGGTGCAAGTGCAACTCAGAAACGGAAGCATCCTCCAGCTATACTCTGCAAAGCATGGTCCGATGTTTACCCTAGGTACTGTAGTATAACCCTGGAGTCACCTGTGTAAGTACCTAAAATAAAGGCAACTAGGTTACCAGCTCACGAACAGTCACCAGGTGGGTACAATCGACAATTGGGTGGACTGTAATGAGCAGGGTATCAATCCAAAACCTATCGAGGGTATCAAAAATAAAGTTTTATGGAAGATGACTGAGGACCTCAAACAGATTTGAGACCCACGAAGCTCCGTGGAAAATGCAACCGACAGAATCCTGAGACAAGTCCTCCATATGCATTCCCCACTATGCTTGGTCCGGATTTGGAGGGGTTATCTCCACTACCTTTCCGCACACGACCTCGTTTTTAGCCCCTGTGTTAGATGGGGGTCCCAGATAAATTTCACGTTTACTAGACTTTTGACACTCCCTAGCACAAACTCCTATGTTTTTTTTTATAGCCTTTAAGAGTTTCCTCTCCAACCTAAATCAAGGCTCCAGCCTAGACTAGTTGATGGAGCCTACAAACATAAAGTCTAATAAATTTTAATTAAGCCTTAATTTTGAGTGGCTTGTTTTAAGCCAAGGAAATGGAAATGAAACCAATGGTGTATTTGAGATGAAAGAGAAGAGCATAAAATGAATTGAAAGCAAACTACTTCTTTTTGATAAATAAAGATTTGCAAATTTAAACTCTTTAACCAACTTTTCTTAACTACTTTTTCTAATATCTTTTAAAAGAAAAACCCAAAACAAGATTTCACTCGACTACAAGCTACTTAGTGTTCCAAGCATTCAGTAAAGAACTTAAGAAAGCACTATTTTTCCTAACAAGTA
>SNQJ01S0016383.1:54425-109531 GCA_010110895.2 Picea sitchensis | reverse complement strand
CATATCAAACCCTTACAAAGAAAACAGAAGAAATCTTTAAACGAAAAAGCTAACTGACGTCAAACCGAGGCTAAATACTATAACAACAAAGACCAAGACTAGATCAAGAAAACCCCTGAGACGTATGACTTCAATCAGGGAAGAGGTTGCCTTCCTCTTCTTCAAGAAATACTTTCTTGACACAGGCACGCAACTGACACTTAAGCAGCCTACGTATGTACGCATGCTATCCAAAGGTAGGGCACGTATGTATGCATGCAGACCCACTTCAGGCCACACACACCTTTGTAACTTCTCAAATATAAAACTAATATTCAAGGATGACAAGGAATAGAGTACTGGTATGGTAGACTAGAATCACTTAAAGACTCAGAAACTTATAGAAAACTCAAAAAAGGTAATCAAACCAATTAAAACACCCAAAAACTATCCCCCCAAAACCCTAGAGGCTTCCCCAATATGGTCGCCAATTCTTCTATAGTGGGAAAACCCCCCTATGGAATACACTAGGGTTCAAAATGTAGGCAGAGATGACCGTCTAAAAGTCTCCTACTCTTTAGACTACCTCGACAAGACCCCACATTCATAAAAAAAAATGAGATGAAAAGATCTGGTAACTCTACCTTAAACTCCATGTCTGGTGTCGATCCTTTCATGTTCAGTTGCTCCTCAACTACAAGTCTCTTCCCAAGGATGACCTGCATTCAAAAAAATACAAATGAAGAACTACGAACATGCATCTAATATATTAATTAGTAGGTTATATGTTACAATAAAACATGAATCAAACATAAAGATTGAACACATCATATGGAGAGACATAAAAGGTACTTCTTTTATTAGAATCACAAAGTTTACTTACAATGAGATGGGTGACTACTCCTCAATCCTAGTCTGGGCTCCTCTTCACCAAGGTCCAATTGCTTCCACATATCTTTCTCCTCTTTATCTCTCTCTAGGGAATGGATTAATCTTGCAATGGAGGAAAAAGGAAAGAATAGGGAATTCTGGCTCAAAACTCACAATGTGGCTGCAAATTCTTGGGGAAAGGGGAGAAAGTGAAATGGGAAGAGTTCCATTGTTATTATTCTTAGCTTAGGAATGAGACCCCAATACCTCCTTTTATATGAAAAAATGATGGTTATTCCATTGGGTTACGGGCTATAGGTGGTGGAACAGTTGGGAAACTATCCAATAGCCAGTAGTTTCAACGAATTCCTTGCAACTTTTAAAATTTTGCAACATTTGTGGGTATATGCAGGCTATAATGGTGTAGCTATCATACGTACGTAATTTGTAGTGGTGCAACAAGATTGTGTACGCGAGAAGTAGTGGTGCAGGGAACGCACATCTTCAAAAATGTGGTTTTTAAGAAGCGCTGCTCAGTGATGGCTTGGAAAATATAACAAGTAAGATGGCCTGATTTCATGTATGCATGTATGGTGAAATTTAGGGTTATAACACAAAGACAATTTTTCAACTAAGAGTGACATTTGGACACACATGATACTATAGAAATTTTATCAAAGGGTATGCACAAATTACTGTGCCAATGGAGAAACTATTAAGGAAAGATACAAAGTTTTAGTGGAATGAAGATTGTCAACACAGGCTGGATATGATGAAAGAAAAGATGGTCACCATGCCAATAATAGTATTTCCAGACTGGGAGAAGAAATTCCATGTACATGTAGATGCATCAGCCATAGCACTTGGATCTATTTTGGAGCAACAAAGAGTGGGATATTTGTATCACCCTATAGCATTTGCGAGAAGAAAACTATCCAAATCAGAACAAAACTATAACACAATAGAGAGGGAAGGCCTAGCTATGGTCTACACACTGCAGAAGTTCATACATTATTTATTCGAAAAACATTTTAAGATGTTCACAGATCACTCAACCCTTAAATACCTAGTCAACAAGACAATGTTAGGGGGAAGAATCTGTTGATGGTTACTACTGTTTCAAGAGTTTGATTTTGAAGTAATAGTTAATCTAAGAAAGTTGAATGCAAGACCTGACCACCTATCAAGGTTCACAAACGGAGAAGACCCTACAAACCTAGAGGACAAATTTCCAAATGCACAACTATTTCCAGTCCAGATTGCAGATGTATAATTTGTAGATATAATTCATTACTTGAGTACAGGCACACTTCCACAAGAATATAACACCGCGCAGAAGAAAAAATTGGTAGTCTGGGCTGTAGATTATCAGATGATTGTAGGACATTTATACAAAACGGGCGTAGATAACATCTTGCAAAGATATGTGCTAGAACATGAAAGACCAATGGTTTTAGAAGAAGCCCATCAGGGAATAATAGGAGGACATTACACAGGTAAAGCTACCGTGAAAAAGGTATTGCACGCAGGACTATGGTGGTCGACCATTCATAGAGATTCGAAAGAGTATTGCCATAGATGTGATGTCTATCAAAGGGTTGGTAAACCCAATATAAGGGATGAGATGCCATTACGACCACATGTAACTTTGTAGGTATTCGAAAAATGGGAAATAGAATTTGTGGGATCAATTAACCCACCAACAAAGAGGACATGAGAAAGATATATTATCACCACGATAGAATACTTGAAGAGATGGGCGGAAGAAGCACCAGTGAAGGATTGCAACACAGAAACAACAACACACTTTCTATTTGAACAAGTAATCAATAGATTTGGTTTCCCAAGAATTTTGATGAGTGATGCAGGAGAATCTCCCACATCAAGTGAGCCAGCGCGGGGCAAAAGACAGCTGGACACATGCCAACACTGATTTTGAAATTCCCTTAGATTGTTGCGCCATCTTAAATGAAGTCATTTAAGAAGATACACACTTGTATGATGTAATCGGGACCTTGAGCCTTTATCTCTCGTCCTTAGTAGGTAGGAGGCATTTAAAGTAGTTAATGCAGGTAGGTAGAATTTAATTCTAGATTAGACTGTTTGAGAGCGCAAGAGGGAAACGAGATATAGACACCCTCATTGTGTATTGTATCATTAGATCAATGAAGCATTTGAGAAAGAGCATGCAGAAAGCTGTGTAAGAACACCCATGTACAGATATTTGAATTAATAGAAGAGCTGATTCAAATTCATGGTTTTGTGTCTGTTCTCTGTGTATTGATGCTAAGTGGTATGCTCATGAATGTTTGCTTCCAATTATACATTTGATTTTATGTTGTGTATATTATTTCATGTCTGAATTGAAGTCTGATAGGAAGAAGGAATGAGTTTCAATTGTGTCTCTATTTGAGCCAGAGAATTCCTGCAAGGAGTGCAGTTGAAGTGTCCGCAAGGAGTGCATCGACAANCACTCAGAAGGGAAGACAGGCGTAGAATCCATGCAGAGAGTGCGCAGGCCGAGTGAAGTTCAGGGTTGCAAACCTGAGCGAGAGATTGAATGACTACTGCTGCAGGAGTGTGCAGAGTCAAAAGACTTCAACACTAAGGAAGTATCTGAAGGTTTCTGCAAGGAGTGAGAGCAAGAGGTCTTTCTAAGAAGGTGCAGAGTCATGGAAAAGCTCAGAAGGTGCAGGACCTTCGAGTAATCGTAAAGAGAAGCACAAGGAGTTTGTGCCGTGAAGTGTTTAGGCAGGCGTTGCGAATTTGTGCATAGGTGGACGAGTTACGCGGAGGAACACTTGGTTATTTGTCAGAATCGCCAAAAAAGGAAACACAGACGATCAGGATTTTGTGGAGAGGATTTACGAAATCCCGCCAGCCGTCCGATTTGGTAAAGAAGCGAGGGAGGTTACGGCTGCATCTGGAGTTCAAGCTCTAGTGATCGTGAGCCGTTGGATCATCAAACAGTTACCCGTCAATCGTTTGTTTAACAGGAGTTGCGTAGGGTTTAAATCCTCGTGAGAAGAGTGGAAAATCCGAGAAGCATCAAGATATTGAGTCGTCGGGGTTCGGTGTTTCGGAGGTCCTGAGGACAGGATACTCTTGCAATTTGGAATCGTGAAACGCGATATCCCGACATGCCAAAGGAATAGTGTGGGGCCACAGAGGAGTAGGTAGGTGGATAGGTGGCATGCCTTATCGGGGTTTCACAGTGAGAAGTTTCGAAACCATTACCTCAGGTTTCACGATACCGCGAAATCCAAAGTGCCGATAAGGTAGAGTGATGTGAAGGGTCGAACTCGCGCATGCATCGGAGTTTCACCATATCGGGGTTTGGGAGTTGGAGAACCGAGTTGCTTAACATCGCGAGTGCCGAAAATACGATAGGAGAAGTACCGAAAGGGTAAAGGAAAAGGTCAGCGTTGACTTGTATCAGGTCTCGGGAATTCGAGAACCGAACACTCGACCATTGACCTCGCGAAGTCGCGAAGTCCGATTTTCTGATAGAAAGTGGAAAATCCCGTGAGAAAGTTTCTGTGGGTGAAGATTTTTCGATAGGGAAATAGAAGAGCTATTTAAGAGTTCTTCGATCCGTGAGAAAGGGAAGATCCTATGAGCGAACGTGCCCACGGGCGTGACTGCGTCAAGTTTGGTATCAGAGCGCAAAAAGGTTCTTTGATTTATGTAGCAGAGAAAGAGAATTCACCATGCTTCCGAGAAGAGATAGGCAATCACCTGATCCAGAGGATAGGGAAATGGAGAGAAGAAGAGGCAGGCAGGTAACAAATCCAGTCAGGGAGAGACAAATGCGTGATCTTCGAGCAAGAATTGAAGACATGGAGACAACACAAAGACGCACAACCAGTGCAGGGGATCTGAGTGATTCCGAAAGTGAAGCTGAGGATGAACGTGAAGAAGAAGTTGCAGCCAAAAATGCATCAAACGAACGTTTGATCAAAGCTATTGCCAGGATGGGTGCAAGAGCAAATATGGACATTCCATTTTATGAGGGAAACTTGGATGCAGAGGAGATTCTAAACTAGATTAGAGCTCTAGATACATACTTCGACTATGAATATGTCGAAGAGGACAAGAAAGTCAAGTATGTTGTCACATGCTTGAAAGGACATGCAGCCTTATGGTGGGATGAACAACAAGCTGACCGATGTTGTAAGGGAAAGCAAAAGATCAAGAGCTGGGACAAGATGATCGTGAAACTGAAGGAGAAATTCATCCCGAGAGATTATCAAATTAATCTGTTCATGAGAATGAAGAACCTGAAACAGAAGCTGATGACAGTGAAAGAATACACTGAGGAGTTCTATAAACTAAACATCAGGGAAGGTCATTTGGAGAGTGATGATGAAAAGGTTGCCAGATATATGAATGGCCTGAGATATGATATCTAGGATGAGATGAGCATGGTAACCATCCGAATAGTGGAATATGCTTATCATATGGCTCTAAAAGCGGAAGAGAAGCTGAGCCAAAAGAAGAGTCAAAGAGGCCGAGGCAGAAGTCATCCCAGAGGCAAATCAGTTGCCCGGGATAAGTATCAGAAGCCCAAGGAGGACTGGAAGTTTGGGTCTGAGCCTAAATACAAAAGAACTGAGAGAGGTGGAACCTCATAGCGAGGGCAATATGCTGAAAAGAGAGGACAGTATACTGAGCAGAGAGGAGATTATGCTGACAATAACAATTTTCCTCATATTATGAGGTAGAGGAAGAGGAAGAGGTGGAGTAATCACATGCTTCACATGAGGAAAGAATGGGTACAAGTATTACGAGTGTACATATAAGAAGAAGGACGTTGGAGAAGCTCACATCACCAAAGCATAGAGGTGGGATGTTGAGGCAGAAGACGTTGAAGGTGGAAGATCGTTGATGATTCGAAAAGTCCTTTTGACACCAGAGAAGGAGGTGGAGAGTTTAGTCCAAAGGACCAGACTTTTTAGGACTGCTTGCAAGACCAAGGACAGGGTATGCAAGGTCATTGTAGATAGTGGTAGCACGAATAATCTCATATCTACAGAGATGGTAGAGAAGTTGGAGCTGGAAATAACTGATCATCCAAGCCCATATAAAGTTTCATGGCTACAAAAAGGACACCAGGTAACTATCACTAAACAATGCTTGGTTGAATTCAATATAGGAGGATATAGTGATAAGATCTTATGTGATGTTATTCCCATGGATGTTTGTCATCTATTGTTGGGTAGACCATGGCAATATGACAGAAATGTGATTCATGATGGGAGAATGAACACATACACCCTAGAGAAGAATGGGAGGACACACATGTTGCTTCCAATAAAAGATAAGGAGGTGAAGCCAGAAGTAAGCAACATAGTACTTCTCATGAGTGGGAAGGAACTTCTTACAGAGGTTAAGAAGAAGGAGGATCCACAATTTATTGTTGTTAGGAAACTGAGAATTGTTCTCACGAGCACAAAAGTGGATGATTTACCAAAAGAAGTTTAGGAATTGCTGGAAGAGTTTGCTGACATAGTAGTGGATGAATTACCTTGTTCATTGCCACTGATCATAAGTGTGAGTCACCATATTGATCTCATACCAGGAGCTAGTTTTCCAAACAAAGCCGCGTACATATTAAAGCCGCAAGAGAATGAAGAAGTTAAAAGGCAAGTCTAGGATTTGTTGGGCAAAGGTTTAGTCAGGGAAAGCTTGAGTCCATGTGTTGTTCCAATAGTTCTTAGTCCGAAGAAAGACGGAGGTTGGAGAATGTGTACTGATTCAAGAGCAATTAACAAGATAACCATCAGGTATAGATTTCCATTGCCAAGGATGGATGAACTGATGGATTGCTTGAGTGGAGCAAAATATTTTTCAAATATTGATTTGAAAAGCGGTTATCACCAAATCCGCATGAGAGAAGGTGACGAATGGAAGACAACATTCAAGACCAACGAAGGGTTGTATGAATGGCTTGTTATGCCATTTGGCTTAACAAATGAGCCGAGTACCTTCATGAGGTTGATGAACAAAGTCCTGAAGGAGTTCATCGGGAAATTTTTCATTGTGTATTTGGATGACATACTGGTTTTCAATAAAACAACAGCGGAGCATCTAAAGCATTTGGCTACAGTGATGCAGAAATTACAGCAGGAGAAGTTGTTGATAGACGTGAAGAAATCCTCATTCATGAAGACAGAGCTCATTTATTTGGGGTTTGTTATTTCGGCAAATGAGTTGAGGATGGATCCAGATAAGGTGGAATTAATCAAGAATTGGCCATCACCGAAGAATGTATTTGAGGTGAGAATTTTTCATGGATTGGCTAGTTTCTACCGAAAGTTCATCAGGAATTTCAGTGGAATTAGTGCAGCAATGATGGATATGGTGAAGAAGCGGCATAAATATTTTCACTGGACAGAAGAGGCTGAAAAGAGTTTCAATCTGTTGAAGAGGAAGATTACAAAACAACCGGTTTTGGTGTTGTCGGATTTCCAAAAGACATTTCAGGTGAAATGCGATGCAAGTGGATTTGCAATCGGATTTTCAATCGGAGCACTCTTGAGTCAGGAAGACATGCCGATAGCATATTTCAGCGAGAAGCTGAATGAGGCAAAATTGAAGTACTCCACTTACGACAAGGAGTTCTATGCTATCATCCAGGCATTGAAGAAATGGAGGCATTACTTGATACCCAAAGACTTTGTCTTGTACAATGATAATCATGCATTGCAATTTGTGACTCAGCAGGAGAAGTTGAATCAAAAGCATGTCAAATGGGTTGAGTATATGCCGAATTTCACTTTTCTGATAAAACATATTTCTGGCACTGCTAACAAAGTTGCTGATTCTTTGAGCTGGAAGTGTTTGCTGTTGCAGGAGTTCTGAGTCAAAACGTTGGGTTTTGATGACCTCAAAGACATGTACAAAGATGATCCAGATTTTAAGGAGGCATATGAAGTAGCTGAGAATCCAATTCTCCGAGACAGAAGCCTGTGGATAGAGTATATGATCCAGGAAGGATTACTGTTCATAGGTAATCAACTATGTATTCCAAAATGCTCCATGAGGGAGAATCTATTAAAGGAGAAACACAGTGGAGGATTGGTAGGGCACTTTGGTCACGACAAGACGTTTGCAAAATTGAACAAGTCATATTTTTGGTCGGGAATGCAAGAAGACATCAAGAGATCCGTGGACAGATGTAGAATTTGCCAGCATTCGAATTGAAGAAAGTGAAATGCAAGGTTTTATCAACCAGTGCCCATACCAGAGAGGCCGTGGGATGCGATTAGCTTGGATTTTGTATTGGGGTTGCCAAAAACACAGAGAGGGTGTGATTCAATCTTTGTGGTGGTGGATAGATTTTCTAAAATGGCACACTTCATTCCATGTCAGAAGACCAGTGACACAACTCACATTGCAAACTTGTTTTTCAAAGAGGTCATTCGACTTCATGGGTTGCCAAGAAGCATAGTTTCAGATCGAGACACTAAGTTCATAGGGCATTTTTGGGGGACCTTATGGAAGAAGCTGGGAACTAACTTGGCATTTAGTTCGGCTTATCATCCTCAGATGGATGGGCAGACAGAGGTAGTGAACAGAAGTCTGGGAGACTTGCTGAGGAGCCTGGTGACAGAGCACCACAACAGTTGGGGCAATATATTGCCACAGGCAGAGTTTGCGTATAACAAATCAGTGAATAGAAGCACATGCCAGAGTCCATTTCAGATTGTTTATGGCATGCAGCTGAGAGGAATTTCTGAACTGAGGGATTCAGAACAGACCGCAATTAGGAGTGCTAGTGCAGAAGATTTCGCAGAGGCGATGAGGGAACATCACATCCAGGTGAAGGAACGATTGCGAAATTCAAGCCAAGACTATAAACGCAGGGCAGACCAGCACAGAAGAAAACTTCAGTTCGAGGTTGGTGATCTTGTTCTAGAACACTTGAGGAAAGAAAGGTTCTCGAGAGGAACATATAATAAGTTGAAGATGAAGAAAATCAGACCATGTAGGGTCTTGAAGAAATGTGGGGCAAATGCTTACGAGATTGAATTACCTGATGGGATTGGAATCTCTCCGATATTCAATATCTTGGATTTGTATCCATATAGAGCTAAAGAAACAAACAATGGAGATGATTAGCCAGTGGTCTAGTGGCAAAAGTAGATTCCAGTTGCAGAGAGGCCGCAGATGGAGTGCATACTGGACAAAAGAATTGGCAAGAAGACCAGGAGGAAAGAATACTTTGAGTATCTAGTCAAGTGGAAGAATCATCCAGTTCAAGATGCCAGCTGGGAGACTAAATCAGAGATACATAAGCATGGGCAGACCGTGCAGGAACTCATGGATAGGAGCCCATGAAATTTTTAAAGTGAGGTAGTATGATGCAAGAGCATCTCCCACATCAAGCGAGCCAGTGCGGGGCAAAAGACAACTGGACATATGCCAACACAAATTTTGAAATTCCCTTAGATTGTTGCACCATCTTAAATGAAGTCATTTAAGAAGAGACACACTTGTATGATGTAATCGGAACCTTGAGCCTTTAGCTCTCATCCTTAGTAGGTAGGATGCATTTAAAGTAGTTAATGCAGGTAGGTAGAATTTAATTCTAGATTAGACTGTTTGAGAGTGCAAGAGGGAAACGGGATATAAAAACCCTCATTGTGTATTGTATCATTAGATCAATGAAGCATTTGAGCAAGAGCATGCGGAAATCTCTGTAAGAACACCCATGTATAGATATTTGAATTAATAGAAGAGCTTATTCAAATTCATGGTTTTGTGTCTGTTCTCTGTGTATTGATGCTAAGTGGTATGCTCATGAATGTTTGCTTCCTGTTATACATTTGCTTTTATGTTGTGTATATGATTTCATGTCTGAATTGAAGTCTGAGAGGAAGAAAGAATGAGTTTCAATTGTTTCTCTATTTGAGCCAGAGAATTCCTGCAAGGAGTGCAGTTGAAGTGTCCACATGGAGTGCATCGACAGAGGGTTCAGATAGAGATATATTTTGTCCTCATTCACTCAGAAGTGCAGACAGGAAAAAAAGTCGTGCAAAGAGTGCGCAGGCCAAGTGAAGTTCAGGGTTGCGAACCTGAGCGAGAGATTGAACGACTGCTGCTGCAGGAGTGCACAAATTCAAAAGACTTCAACACTAAGGAAGTGTCTAAAGGTTTCTGCAAGGAGTGCGAGCAAGAGGTCTTTCTAAGAAGGCGTAGATTCATGGAAAAGATTAGAAGGCGCAGGACCTTCGAGTAATCTCAAAGAGAAGCATAGGGAGTTTGTGCCGTGAAGTGTTTAAGCAGGCGTTGCAAGTTTGCGCGCAGGTGGACAAGTTCCGTGGAGGAACACTTGGTTATTCGCCGGAATCACCAAACAAGGAAAGACAGATGATCAGGATCTTGTGGAGAGGATTTGCGAAATCCTGCCAGCCATCTGATCTGGTAAAGAAGTGAGGGAGGTTATGGCTGCATCCGGAGTTCAAGCTCTAGGGATCGTGAGTCGTTGGATCATCAAACAGTTACCCATCAACCATCAGTTTAACAAGAGTTGCACAGGGTTTAAATCCTTGTGAGCAGAGTGGAAACTCTGAGAAGCATTGGGATATTGAGGCATCATGGTTCGGCGTTTCGGAGGTCCTGAGGACAGGATACTCTTGCAATTTGGAATCGCAAAATGCGATATCCCGACATGCCAAAGGAACAGTGTGGGGCCACAGAGGAGTAGGTTGGTGGATAGGTGGGACGACTTATTGGGGTTTTGCAGTGAGAAGTTCCGAAACCATTACCTCAGGGTTCGCAATACCACGAAATCTGTAGTGCTGATAAGGTAGAGTGACGTGAAGGGTTGAACTCACGCGTGCGTTGGAGTTTCGCCATATCGGGGTTCGGGAGTCGGAGAACCGAGTTTCTTGACATCGTGAGTGCCGAAAACGCGATAGGAGAAGTCCCGACAGGGTAAAGGAAAAGGTCAGCGTTGACCTTTATCGGGTCTCGGGGATTCGAGAACCGAACGCTTGACCATTGACCTCGCGAAGTCACGAAGTCCGATTTTCTGATAGAAAGTGGAAAATCCCGTGAGAAAGTTTCTGTGGGTGAACATTTCCCAATAGGGAAATAGAAGAGCTATTTAAGAGTTCTTCGGGCCGTGAGAAAGGGAAGATCCTGTGAGTGGACGTGCCCACGGGTGTGACTGCGTCAATGAGAGACCAAGGTACTCACTTCATTAACAACACTATTAAGTCTATGAATGAATAATTTAAAGTCCATCATCAAAAGAGAACTCCATATCACCCACAAGAAAATGGAACAGTAGAAGCATTTAACAAAATCCTTGAAAATGCATTGACAAAGATATGTAATGTCAACAGGGATGATTGGAACCTCAAAATACCAGCACTATTATGGGCATATAGGAGCACATGCAAGAATTTGTTAGGGAACATGCCATTCAAACTGGTATATGGCCAAGAAGAAGTGGTACCATTAGAATTTCTGGTACCCAGTCTATGCATAGCAACAATTATGCACATGACAATATGAGGTGTAGTACATGATAGGCTGAATCAATTGTTGATCATGGAGGAAGATCATATCCTAACAGGGTTCCACCAACAAGTTCAGAAAGAAAGGGACAAAGCTTGGAATATTGAGAGATATTTATCACTTGGCACCACTTCAGATGTTAAGAACAAAAATATGAATGCAACTATATTCGAAGGATATCTCCGCGACCTATAGGAGACCATCACCAACCTATGGAAAATAACACCACAGGTTGTTTCATACTATTAGGACATAGCTAAATTCAAGGCCACTCAACATGCGATGTGGATCTAGGTGCAGAAGGACCCCAACAAGTAGTGGCTACAACTTCGCTATTGCATCACGGAGGGTGACATAAAAATGGCTATCAAGGATTGGGAAGATGATTGGAGGATTATAGTTCTCACTCCAGACATACCTATAGGGGCAGAGGAAGAGGAGGAAAGGAAGGAACATACAAATGTTGAGGAGGCAAGGCAGGAAGAGACACAACCCTAGGAAGTCATAGTGCCCAAGAAACCAAGGACGGGCCAAGCCAAGCCAAAGCAGATGAAAGGGGGGACATCTAGGGAAGGAATCCATAAGGGGAAGAAGAATAATACACAATTGACCCAAGTACTGTAGAAATAGGCTGAGGCAGCACAGGGGACTACACCAAGACCTAATCCATAAGATCCAGGTCCAACTAAGAGGCCAACTACTCATACTAGGGGTGTGCACAAGAAGATGAAGGTTCATAGAACACCTCTCAAATACGCGATTACAAAGGATGATGTAGAAATGATAAACCAAATCGTTCAGGATCACACATTCAAGGATTTTGAGAATGTTGTGTGCACATGGACAAAATTCAAGAGGAGCTATCAGACATGCGACAGATCCTCATGATGACCGAGGAAGTGAAGATAGCTGGAAACAACATTGAAACATGGCCATCAACATCACAAATAGGAGGAGAACCTGAAACAAGTGAGCGGGATACAACCCACACAATACCGCAGCTGAGTGCAATGTTTCACATTACACCCAACATGTTGCGCATGGAAGAGATTGTGGGGAAGCCACCCCTAAAGGATTGAGCTCAATTACAATTGGTATTACTGTGGATACCATCCAAGGATCTACATAAACTACATGTTAGTGTTACCCAGGAGGTGCATTCTCATGCACGCATCGACACAACCAAATTATAGTAGGTAAAGGATAAATGGGATGAGATGGAATTGATATATGAATAGGCCAAGCTTGAGACCAAAGAGAAGAGGGAACACATGAACTGATTGGAACAAAAAGTGATCAGATCTTACGAGAAGATTCCAAAGACTGTGCAGAGGGCCAAACTCACAACAACAGAGAAGATTGATCATATTTCCCAGACAATCTATCAATATCAATAGGAGATCGAGAATCTCCGTGAGCATCTCAAACATACCACTCCACCAAAGGTAAGGAAGCAAGGGAAGCAGGAGGAAGCATAGCAGTTACAGGAGATATAACGACATGTCCACGCAATGATCAACCTGTTTGACAAAGAAGCACAACTCTGGACAAAACTAGAAGAGGATCAATAAGTCCAGCGGTGGGATAAGGAAAATGAAAGGATAAGTGCAGCTATCCAAGACCTCAAGCAGAGGCAGAAGACAATGTCCATCACGAAGCATGTCAAAGGGGCACAAGATATGAAGAGACTATAATCAAAACTCACCATTGCACGGACATATACAAAGGAGTGTCGGGCTCAAATGGAACCGTTCCATGATAAAGTAGCATAGGTCATTACAGAGGTAGTGGAAGCCAATATATATATATGGAGCAGACCCATACAAAGTGTGCAGGGTTGATCAACAATGAGATTCTAGTGCAGACAGTAGACACACTCAAGGAGAAGAACGCCCAGGCTCAAATGCAAGCAACGAAGCTTAGGGAGAAGTTCCAAGTGATCACCAGGGAGGTCGATGAAGCTCACAAAGGTTAGGTGGCTCAAGATGAGCCACATTTCATTGTTGGGGGCCTGTTGGAAGCATGCCAAAGCGGAAAGAAAGGATATTGTGGGAAAGAAGGCATGCACGAGGGAAGCGACAACTGGAAGGAAGAACACCATGTGTGCATGCATGGAATACCTAACGACATTAGGGTTAGGGTTTTTGCAATACATTGTAATGGCTGGCAAGCCAAAAATGCATAAATATAGATACCTATGTCTCATAGAAGGAGACCAAATTCGGACGGTATATAGTGAGTCTTTAGGGGGAATCTTGTTTTTATAGCTAGTGGTAATATTTTGCTATACGACCTAATTTTGTAAACTATTGAGATGGAAATGAGTAAGGAGGGTGTATTTTGAGGGTTAGATCACAGGATGAGGATCTTGGTGCGATCTAGTCTTCCACACAATAGATCTTGACCTGACTGAGACGAGTTATAAAGAGCGCAACGCTGTAGTTTTGAAACTACTATAATAAAAGAGCCTAAGAGCCAGATATTTATGGATGTAATCCAAGAGGGGGTAAACCACTGTAAAACTTGTGTAATGTGATTGAATTCATGTTTTTCCATACTGACTTCAGTAGTTGTTGATATGCTAAATGAATGAGTTGATTATATTCCATGCATAATTATGAATGACAATTTATTGCATTAATACATTAAAATAGAACTCTCAGCACACATTCCTCAGATCTGCACTCAATCATGGGCTGCAAACACTTGATTATTGTAGCCACCCTGCATAGTGCACTCTGTGTGATGCATTGCCTTCTAGTTTATCAGGAGGGCCGATAGTTTTAGAGTCTTTGTTGGAACCCCAAGTAGACCTGAACCCCAGTTCACTCAAGATAAATATATAAACTCAGATACAAATAAATATCAACCAACAACCACAAACAATACGCATTGGATCCATGTGATATATAAAGTAGAAATCATGGTCATGAACAATACACATTTCATCCATGTGATATAGAAAGCAAAAATCATGGTCACGAGGAATACATAGTGGATCCATGCAAAAAGTAGATCATAGCCGCAAATGGATACACAATGGAGCTATGTCTCAAAATAAAAAATCAGAGGATATATGGAACCAATAGAGTGAAAAAACTAATCCTCTACAAGTACCAATGTTTGAATGGTGGTACAATATATGTTGGGTAGGAGCACAAAATATGTTATGATCGTAGTTCACCTGAAGTCTTCAAAATGATCCATCGTGGTACGAGTCTACACCATGTGAATAGATGTGTTTGGGTCGAACATAGTGAGACACCATTTGATTATCGGTCATTGATATATATTGTTGACAAACAAAATATGACCCACCAATGATGATAATGTGTGTCAAGGTACCATGGTACAATCTAACAAGTGTGAATAAATGAGATAGTGTCGAACACATGGTAGAATATATCGATCAGGGGACATTGATGTATTCCACTATCAATAGAAAGGGAAACTGCCACTAATGAATACAAGCCCCAAGGTGCCACAAATAACTCTAGAACCCTATCCCAGAGAAAGATTTGTTGAAGTTGATAGGAAGATATCCGTTGGAAGGAAGGCATTAAGACATCTTCCAACATCCAACACAAGGGGTAGTATAAGGCCAAAGAATTGGAAGGACTTAGATGACAAAATTGTAAGTACCACACCGAGGTACGACTCTAGCATGCACCATATGGAATAATGCATGACATGGACTCTATGAATAGTATCCAATAATGAAAACCACTAAGAAARATGAGGAATCCAYTAATGGGGTCAAATGGAAACTAAGGTATCRCAAAAATCCCTATGTGTGATGATTATTGTTGATGTAGAACACAAGGGAATCYRCTCAGTCAGTGACCAATGATGGMTTTTCATCTCATGAGCGTAAGGTCACCTATCAATGATGGAAATAGGACCAGGGTAAAACTCTAGGTCATACTCTCAAAGCAATGTGTCAGACTTGATAAGAGCAGAACCACCAACAAGAAGTCAATGGGGACCTTCTATACTAGTAGGAGTGATATACAAATATATTTGTGATGATGATATGTACTTGACTAAAACAAGAATTTCGACTTGAAAGGAAAGAGATTGTGATGTAGGAGCATCATCAGCAAGCACGCGTGGAAAGACAACTCAACTTCTGGGAATCATTTTGGAATCTCAAATGCTCAAAGTTACTGCAAATCTTTTGGAGCTGATTGGAAAAACAAAAGAAGATCAAACGCTTGGGAGTCTCTGATCACGAGTGATCTAGGAGTTTCACTTCGAGTCTTGAATGTAACTAAACTTAGGTAGCAGTTAGTTTTTTTTGTTTCGGGTAGACGAGTAGTTGGGGGGAACCCTAAGGACCCTCTGAGATAAATAGAGGTTTTGTATGCCCAAATGAGGCTTCTGCGAGTTAGTAGGAAAGTTCTGAGTTTTTACTTCTTGTTGTTTAATCATAGATGTAGCCATTTTATTTCTAAATGAATATAACATAGGAAAATTGATCCAAATGTGTGTTTATGTTATTTCTTGCAATTCCTTGTTATTGTGTTTTCATGAATGAATGAATTTCGTTACGAATAAATGAAACTGTGAATGTTAGTATAAGTTTCAATTATTTCTCTTCTATTGAACTGGTGCAAGGTGTGCACATAGAACACAAGGAGTGCGTTGACATGATCTATTTCGATTTTGAATTTCAGAAGAGATAGAATGAAACTTTCCCTTTGCAAGGAGTGCAATGTGACTGCTGCAAGGCATGCATAGTCAGGCACAAGAACTCAAACCGTCCATAAATATCTGTTGCAAGGAGTGCACAGACAATAAAATCGACTAAGTGTTGAAGTGACCCTTTAAGAATTCAAAGGAATAGAAGGTGAGGAAGCTCAGAAGAGATAACGCTTTCCAGAGGTGCAGACGAGATCTAAGAAGTGGATTCATAAAAGAATCAAAGGTCGAAGCCTTTGAAACGTTTGAAATATTTCAATTAAGGGAAGAAAGCGCAAGCTCAGGAGGAGGAGATACAATGATCATTGGATCGATCATCATGAAATATGTGGATCGTTAGATCATAGTCTAGACAAAAAGGAGTAAGCGTAGAGGAGAATCGATCTCAGTCGTTTGGTCTGAGCACAAAAGAATCATGGCCGCCCAATCAAGGTAAAGTGCACTAACGATAATCCTTGAGGGTACATGAGAGGAATGGGGTTCCAAAGTCCTAAAATCATCAGAACTATCCATCCAGGAGGACATGTGGTGAGAGATCAACATTTCACTGACTCGCGACTTAGGGAAATCAAAGGGTAGAGTCAGGAAAACTCGCAAAACTCGAAATTGTGATTTGATATGAGCCATTAGATCATGGGGAGCTTTGAGGCGTTGATATGATGCTCGTAAATATCGAGAAATCAGGAATTGGGGTAATAGAGGTGAACCAACCTCCAAAGTCGTGAAACATAAAATCGCTACTTGATCGCAGTTGTTGATCGAAGGAAGATCGTGGACCGTATATCTAGTCTTATAAGGAGTTTGCAACTCAGGAATCCATAAGTAATAGTTCTAGGAACTCATAAAACATGAAATCACGATTTGATCTGAGTCATTGGGTTGAGGAGAGATCTAGGTCATAGACTCATTTCGAGGGAAGGATGAGCAAGTGAACTTCGTGAGACGCAAAGTCCCGAAACACAAAATCATGACACACCTTTCGATTTGGCGACTGGTCACAACCTTGGTCACATAAAGGGAGGGGTTTAACTAGGAGAGATAGCACCTAAATATGCTGAATCTTAAAGATGTTAAGGAGAAAGATGTGGGTTCCATATAAACTGTGCCTTAAGGGAAAGAGGGTTTGTTAAGTGGATTTGAGGTTCTTGAGGGTTCGAAGAGTCAATCAGACTCAGTTTCTTGATCGATCCTAGACTGAGAGTTCGTGTAGCCCTTAGGAGAGAAGGGGGGTCTGCATCAAGTGGTACCAGAGAAGAAATTTTGCTTGCAGATAGTAGGCAAAGGAGAGGAGACGAGATAACTCAAAGTTTTACTCTATGTGTGAGAGATAGTCAACACAAGGCCACCGAGGAGACGAGTGGAGCCACCTTTAGCCAATCGATATGTAGCAAGAGAAATGCGAGAGATTCGTGCAAGATTGGAGGCAATGGAGGCAGTGCAAAGAAGAGAACCTGATGTTGGAGATGTCAGCGATGCGGAGAGCGAAGAAGAAAATGTCGAAGAAGTTTCCCGAGAAAATGTTTTCAAAGAATGCTTGCTGAGAGTAGTTGTCAAATTGGGAGCTAGAGTGAAGATAGAGGTCCCAATGTACGAAGGTAATTTGGATGATGAAGAGCTGCTGGATTGGATACAATCCATGGAAAAATATTTCGAATATTAAGACATCAAAGAGGAGAAAAGTGTGAGACATGATGTCACCAGGCTCAAGGGACATGCAACACTGTGGTGGGATGAACTGCAGGATGAGAGGAGAAGTAAAGGAAAACATAAGATAAATAATTGGGACAAAATAGTAGCCAAGATGAACGATAAATGCATTCCCAAAGATTATTAGATCAATCTGTTCAGGAAGCTACAGAACCTGAGACAAAAGGGTATGACAGTTAAATAATACACAAAGGAGTTCTATAAGATGAACATATGAACTGCACAAAGGGAGAAAGATGAAGAAAATGTTGTCATGTATATAAATTGCCTGAGATATGAAATCCAGGATGAGATCAACATGATGTTAGTAAGGACAGTGGAGGATGCTTATCAGTTCACACTGAAATCAGAGAAGAAGTTGACCAAAAAACATAATCAGTGAGGTAGAGGTACAAGCCCAGCCCCAGACAAACGCAAGGGAGATTCCCATGAAAAGGCACGTGTTGGCACAGGGACGGACCCGGGGTTCAATGCTCAAGAGTGCACCAACAAAACCCTAACTACTGGTCCTTTCGGAAACACCTGTGAAGAAGATGAAGTCTCACCCGAGGTAGAGGCATGGGTGGTTGTAGGAATCAGATGTCTGCAACCGTAGCTAGGACACTAATATGTGATTATATCTCTTACAGGGCACTTATCATAGATCATTCATCAATATTTAACCTGTATGCTACTTCGCAGATAACACAGAGCATCATAGTGAATACTTATACTAAATATGGTTCAATACTTAGCCACATAAATATCGGTTAGTTTTAACGGATCAAGCACTAAGAATCTTTTATATCGGATCTAACATTCATTCATATATCATCAACACAAAGCATAACTAAATCTACTAATCACAACAAGCACTTAGCCAAAAAGAAACAACACATTAGATTGAAGCACAAAGCATAATAAACACAGTTACCGTGTTTGAACCCCACCCTAGGGCTATGTCCACAAAGTCTTCTCTATATTATCTCGGTCAAGAAATTACAACACAGAGCTTTAATGATCCTTACTTTGCAAAGGACAAAAGATCTGCATAGCTCGCTAGATCCTTCTTCCTTGCACTTCAACACAAAGCTACGAAAACTTGCAGTTTGATTCTTAATCTCATGCACAGAGCACTTCAAGATACATCCGATCACACAGATCTAGTACTAGTACTAAGCCTTTAGCTATACATCACATAGATATACTACCCCCTCTTCTTCTCTATTTACATTGCCTATTTATAGATTACAAAATGGGCCTAAGCGTGGGTAAACCCATGGGATGACATCCCTTTCCAGTTACATCAACCCAAAACCCTAAAATGGAACCAAAAATAGATCTTGCTTCCTTAATTTCCGCTTTGCGTTGCGCTCCATCTTTGGCAAGCTATCGTAGTCCTAAAAATGGTCAAATATGACTAAGTATTCTGCAAAACTTGGTCAAGGTCCAACAACACGCAAATCCAAAGATGAGGCTGGGAAACCACACAATCACTCAGAAAGAGGAGGAAGTTCACGAGAAATACAAGACGGTGGAATAATTTATTCTAGAGGAAAAAGAAGAAGCAGAGGGGGAGAAGTAAGGTGTTATGCCCATGGAAAGACAGGGCACATGTCTTGGAAATGTCCCGAGAGGAAAAAGAGAGAATAAGGAGGTGAAGCTCACATTTCAAAAGAACAAAGAAGGAATGTTGAAGAAGAAGGAGTGGAGAATGGAACAACCCTAATGTTGAGGAAAGTTCTTTTGAAACCAGAGGTGGAAGTTGAAAAGTCAGTGCAGAGGAATAGTCTCTTCAAGACAACTTGCAAGACTAAGGACAGATTTTGCAAAGTGATAATTGGCAGCAGTAGCACTGACAACTTAGTATCCACAAAGATGGTAGAGAAATTGGAGCTGTATACAACTGCACATTCGAAGCCATACAAAGTCTCATGGTTGCAGAAAGGACACCGGGTAATGGTTACTAAACAATGCTTGGTTGAATTTAAGATAAGAGGATATAAAGATGAAATTCTGTGTGATGTAATTCCCATGGATGTATGTCATATTTTGTTGGGAAGACCATGGCAGTTTGACATGAATGCCATTCATGATGGGAGGAAGAATACATACACCTTGGAGAAGAATTGTAGGAAACACATGTTGTTGCCGATTGAAGAGAAGAAGGGAAAAGAGGAAGCCAACACGAGCATACTTCTCATGAGTGGGAAGGAACTCCTGAAAGAAGTTAAGAAAGGACAGTATATGCATTTTTTTGTGGTGAGGAATCCTAGAGTTTTCCTTACAAAGACTTCAATGGATGATTTTCCCAAAGAAATTCAGGAATTGTTGGATAATTTTGATGACATAGTGGTGGATGAGATGCCTAACTCATTGCCACCCATCATAATTATCAACCATCATATTGATCTGATACCATGAGCAAGTCTACGAAACAAAGAAACATACATATTCACACTTCGAGAGAATGAGGAGGTAAAGAACCAAGTCCAGGAATTGTTATAAAAAGGGTTGGTCGGAGAGAGATTCAGTCCATGCGCAGTACCAACTTTGTTGAGTCCAAAGAAGGATGGAGGATGGAGAATGTGTATAGACTCGAGATCCATTAACAAGATCACCATTAGGTATAGATTCTCTTTGCCAATAATGGATGATTTAATGGACTGTTTAAGTGTAGAAAACTTCTTATCTAAGATATATTTGAAAAGTGGATATCAGCAGATTAGAATGAGAGAAGGTGATGAATGGAAGACAACCTTTAAGAAAAATGATGGTTTGTATGAGTGGATTGTTATGCCATTTGTCTTAATAGATGACCCGATTAATTTTATGATATTGATGAATTAAATACTAAAGGATTTCATTGGCGAGTTTTTGGTTGTATATCTGGATGATATACTGATCTTTAGCAAGACTAAAGAGGAGCATTTGAGACACCTGACACTAGTGAAGAGGAGACTACAATAGGAGAAGTTGTTGATAAATCTGAAGAAGTCCTCTTTTATGAAGACATAGCTCATTTAATTTCATTTTGTGATCTCTTCAAATGAACTGAAGATGGATCCAGAGAAGGTGAAATAAATCAGAGAATGGTCATCACCAAAGAGCATGTTTGAGGTAAGGAGCTTCCATGGATTAGCAAGTTTCTATAGGAAGTTCATCAAAGTCTTCAGTAGAATTTGTGCACCAATGATGGATACAGTAAGGAAGAAGCAAAAGTATTTTAAATGGACAGAGGAGGCCGAGAGGAGCTTCAATACACTGAAGGAGAAAATAAAAGAAAAACCAATTCTGGTCTTACCTAATTTTGGAAAGACATTTCAAGTGAGGTGTAATGCAAGTGGAGTTGCAATTGGAGTAGTTTTGAGCCAGGATAATGTTAAGCCCTAATATTGGCTCATTACCCCTTAATTGGGGCATATTATATTAGTGATGTTATTTTATTTATGTCGGCTTTAGGCCATTAGTTGTAATTATACGTCCTAGTCTCCTATATATACCAAGGAGACATTTTCATTTTGAATCATCTTGTACTTGAACATTTAATTGGGGTAAAAGGAGGTTTCCCCCTTAAAGAGGCTTATTATCTGAAATTACCTCTTTTTCAAGGTGTTGAGTACTTTTTCTGAGGTTTTTCTATGCTATATTGATATTTGGTTCTTAACATATGGTATCAAAGCTCAAGGTCTTAGGGTTTCGCTGCTACATATGAGACACCTTGGAATTTTCACTATAACTATTTTTCTACAACATTTCAGAAGGAACGACTTAGAGTATATTTATTAGACATATCAAGGTAAGTTGGGTTCAAAATTTATCTCCTGACGCCTTATACTTTCGGATATACAACCTATACAAGATAGGGTTCTGGAATCATCTTAAACTGAGTCATTGCAAAATTTTCGCTATAAAATATTTTCTGTAATGTTTTAGAACCTGAAATCTGGAGGCTATGTACAGAAATTAGTAAGGTATATTTGGTAAAAATTTCATCTTCTAGGTCATCTTAAATTTGTAGATACACCCTATGTAAGATAGGGTATCTGACTAGTCCTATTGACTAGTCTCAAGAAGGTCTTCCAGGTAAAAAAATCATAAGTTCTTCCTAGAGTATCCGAATTGAGTGGGACTGGTTTCATTGGATCATGTATAGAATGTAGTATTTTTGGTGCAAGTTTTAGAATTTTATATCAATCATTTTGTGCGGGGAATTCTATACAAGTGAGATATCATGGAAAGGACAAAAATCGACAAGTTGTGGGGAAGTTACCGTAAATTCCACTTGGCACATCCAATTTTGATCAGACCTATGGCATTGTAGAGAAGAAATATCAGAGAACTACATAAAAGAAAGTTTCATACCCAGAAGGGACGAATCTTGGGAGATACAACAGAAGAAAGATTGTTAGCAGAACCACCTCAAAATCAAGGTTCAAAAGTGATACTTGGCCAACATGCCACCCAAAAAGGGAACTTTTACACCAAATAAGCCTCCAAACAATCCTACCTAGACTCTTTATGAAGGTAAATAAATGTGTAGGGACATAAATGGTTTACAAAAGAAGATAGTAACAAAATATGAACTACAAGAGATTATGGAGGGTTTAAAAGGGGAGATCATGGAAGTATTGAAAAATTTCGTAACAGAGAAGACACCTAAAAGTGAAAATGCATCCCTTGAAATTCATGATAAGGACACAAGGAAGGCGAATCAAGAATGGATAAACTCCAAATTTGGCTTGAAGACCAACCACGTTCCTAAGATTGATATGAGAAAGTTTGATGGCTGTTGGTCACTATAATTGCTTAATTAATTTTTAAACAACCAAGTGAAACATAAATTATCAACCCAGGGAAGTCTTTTGTTTCAAAGGTAGCTGCGCACTGTATATGCTCAATTCCAAAAGCAATTAGTGTTGTAGTAAAGAAATTCTATCTAAACTGCTGAAATGGTGAGCTCTGAATTGTATCCTGGGAAGAGACCTCAGCCCACAATTCTTTACTTAAATTCAAATTAAGAATCTGGATTACATTTTAAAATAACATTAAGATTTGGGAGAAACTATCTTGTAATCAGAGAGCAGGACCCTTACTCTCAAGCAGGGAGACTTCAGTACTAACACTCTTTCATAGAAAACAATAATCTGAGAAAACAATAAGCTCTATCTAGCAGGAACAAAGCTTTTAGTTCCTTCATGATTAAGCAGGAACAGGCCTGCATACATTTGCTTTACTTGTGAGATTGAAGTCTCACAGAGAGAACAAGGTAGTTTGATTCCTTTTTTTCTAAGCAGGGGATCTCTAACCCAATTCTGATTAACATAGGAAAAATATACAGTGAGTAAGATGTTTTGGTTCCTTCCTTTACAGTAGGGACCTTTAATCCCTCTCACGACTAACACACTTGCAGAGGTGAAAGGGAATCTCATGAGACAAAGGTGTTCTGCCAGTCCCTTCACATGCGGCGAGGACCTTAGCAAGTTTAAAGCTGCTTGCACTTACTTGAGGGGTAAAGGAGTTCTCACAGACAAGGTGTTCGCGGAGTCCCTTCACAGGCGGCGAGGACTTTTAGCAAATCAGCTAGCACACTTGCGAGGATAAGGAGTTCTATAGGGGAGACAAGGTGTGTTGCAATCCTTCTGGGCAGGGGACTTTTAACCCGGATCTCATTTAACTACAAGCTGGAAAGAATCTCTGAAGTCAAGATAGCTAGAGTTCCTTCCTGTCTGAGCGGGAACCTTTTATCCAGAACCTTTGTCTAACAAGATTGAAATAACAATGAACTCTGCAGAGGGTCTGATATTTTAATCCCTCCCTATAAATGCGGGGATCTTTAATCAAACTTCTGCTAACATACAATCACCACACAAGATTCTTTGATAAAGAGAGAATTACAATTCCATTCAATAACTAAAGACGAAGTCAGTAGTGTTTCAACATAAAATCCATAGATAAAAGCAGTGTTTATTAATTGTGATTAAACAAAATATAAACAAGAAATTAAACAATCACACTTCTAACTAAAGGATGAATCTTGTGAAGAAGGTAGGGCCCACCTTCTTCATCACAAGATTCTCCTGGAACGGGAAAGCTTAGAGGCGATTTATCAAAGCAGTCTTCTTCTATTCATCTATTGAAATACCATATTACAAATTGAAGAGATTAAACACGTCCCAGCGTCTCTGAAGTTCTTAGTACATAAAAGATTGATTCTCGAATGGTGATTTCCTTTGGATTTAAGGGAAATCCCATCGATATAATCATTACAAAGCAAATCTGGATCCTACACTAAATCGGATCTTCTTCCTAAATCAGCATAGGGTGTCTATTCTCACGCAACCGAATACTATTACAGGAACTTGACGAGGCATTACTGTTATGGCGAATTATGACTTCTTCTCATAGGCTAGCGTCTTGTTTCAGTGTCGCAATTCGCGAGAGTGGCGTGGTGCATACTAACTGTCGGCCTTGGCACTAGCTGTCGGGGCTCATGTTTAAACTTGTCGTGGCGGTCTCTTGTGTCGACATGCGTATATGCGAATGGAGTGGCGACTTCCGTGTTTATGCACTTCTGAGCTGTGTAGTTGCTCCGTGTTTCGGCCTATGCATCCTTGGATTTTGTAGCAGCTCCGTGTTTCAGTATGTGCTTCCTCGGACTATGTAGCGGCTTCGTGTTTCAGCATCAGTTAAACAACGACTTTGGACAGTTCTATGTTTCAGCATCGGTCTTGGATACTATTCTGGAGATATAGACACTTATGCACTTCTAATCAATAGTTAAGACCAAAAGTAATGTAAAATATCATGCAAAACAAATTAAGCGTGTAGTAATGAGAAAGGGCCGTTATGTACCTTGGAATTATCAAGTGGAATGATAGTGTAGTAAGTCAAAATGCAGGTGATGGAAGAGGGTAAAATAATAGCAAAGTATGGGCAAAAAGAGTACAAAATGTGGTCCTAACAATGTAGGGACCCAATCACATCAAGATACTTTAGATGGAGCAATTATTTGATCTCCATAATGTGCCATACAAGGTACAAATTGTTTCTTTATATTTAAAACCTAATCAATTAGCCAAGATCTCAATTTCTTTGTATATCTAAGGCCAGAGTTTCAAGTAATGGTTTGGGATGGAGGAACTATCAATTGCTGGGAAAATGCAATAAGATCAATCTTACTATGGGGAATGCAATGAGTAGTCCAATGATTTACTTTATATACCCATGGGTGGTACAGATGTTGTACTAGGAATCAATGGTTACAATCATTAGGAACAATTAAGCTTTTTAATTTTTCAAAGAACTTTCTTGAAATTTTTCATTGGAAGGAAAAGAATTGAGTTAAGAGGTGTCACAGGGAAGCCCGGTAAGGTATTAAGCTCTAATGGCATGACAAAATTATTGAAAAGGGGCATCAAGGCATTATTTCACAATATGATCAGTAGATGTTCAAACATCTAAGCCATCTAATCCCTCAAGATCTCCAAAAGGATCATTGATAAGCATTCAAAGTATTTGAAGATATTCCCAAAGGTCTTCCACTTACTCAAAATCATGATCATGAAATTCACCTAATTCACAGGAGTGTTCCTCCTAACATCAGACCATCTGAGGATACCCTTCATGTGGAAGAGTGAAATTGAGTGCATGGTTGAAGAAAATGTTAGAGGCTAGCATAATTAGAGCGTGGCAAAGTTCTTACACTGCAGCAGTGGTAATGGTATTCAGAAAGATATCTCATGGTATGTGTCTAGATTATAGAGAGCTCAAGCAGATCACTAGTAAAGATAAGTTCCCATTCCCATCATTGATGAATTGTTAGATGAACTACATGGAGCAATCTATTTCCCACAAAAATTGGATCTCAGTTCTAGGTATCATCAGGATCAGAATGAAGGAAGAAGATATCCAAAAACAACATTTTGAACTCATGAAGGGCATTGAATTTTTGGTCATGCCTTTTAATGCCCACAAATGCACCTTCCACATTCAAGGGTTGATGAATTCCATTTCAAGACCTTCCTTGAAAATTTGTGTGTTAGTATTTTTGATGATATACTAATCTATAGCAAGTCTTGGGAGGGATCATGTGCGACATGTTGACAAAGATTCTACAACTACTAAAGGAGAAACAACTATATGCCAAACCATCCAAATGTTTCTTTGGAGTAAAGAAGGTAAAGTATTTGGCTCATATTTTATCTCATGTAGAAGGTGCCAAGGTAGACCCTAACGAGATTAAGACCATGATGGATTGGCATTCTAAAACATTAGAAAAGATTCTTAGAGTATTTTTGGGTTTGTGAGGTTACTACATAAGTTTGTTGAACTATGGAAGAATAGATACACCTTTAATGACACTAACTAAGAGGTTCATTTTTCATGAATTCGAGAGGCAACTAAATCTTTGAACAACTTAAAGAGGTGATGTGTCCTATATTGACCACTCTAGACTACAAAAACCTTTATTGTGGAATGTGGTCCTTCGGGAAATGGAATTGGTGTTGTCGATGCTGAAGCGAAGGCCCAACTTTGAAAGTTGGTGACCACTCAGGGGAAAGGGACTTACACAAACCTATTTATGAGAAGGAATGATGGCAATACTACATGCACATTGAATAAAATGGCATCCTTACCTAATAGGTAGGCACTTCAGAGTCAAAGCAGAGCATGATAGTCTTAAGTACTTCTTGGAACAAGGACTATCTTTAGAAGAACAACAAAATGGGTAACCAAGATATTGGGTTATGATTTGAAATAGTCTATAAAAGGGAAGAAAATGTTGTGGTAGATGCATTCTCTCAAGAAAGGATGAAGATGTTGAGGCCTTTCTCTATGATATCTTGATCATTACAACCCGATTGGATAATAGAAGCAAGGGATGAATGGAAGAATTAGCGAAAAGTGTGGACTCTCATTCCAAAAGGTTAACGGCCCGAGGATTCAGTGCATCAAATACATTTACATGGAAAAATGATTCAATATGGTACAAAGAATGCTTATGTTATGTAGAACTCCCAACTCAAACAAAGATACTATTGGAATTGCACAACTCTTCAGTAGGAGGGCTTTTCAGGTTTTGAAACCTACCATAGAGTCAAGAAGGATTGTTTTGAGGATGGACTTAAAAGCTGATGTTCAAAGGTTTGTGGCAGAATGTTTGGTTTTCCAACAAAATAAAAAGGTGGACACAATTGAGACCCGGGTCTTTTATAACCATTATCCATCCCAAAATTGACATTGGGAGAGGTTCCATGGATTTCATCAGGGGTTACCAAAGTGCGAAGGAAAATTTGTCATCATGGTGATTGTTGATAGACTAACCAGAATGCAGCATATACTTTTTTGTGCACTCTCTGTCCCTTCAAAGCTGGTAGATTTCCACTTTGCATTTATGGAGATAGTTCAAAATATACATGGTAGCTCAAAGATTATTTTAAGTGATAGGGATCCCATCTTCACTAAGGCATTTTGGATAGAATTATTTTTCTTTTTGGGTACTCAATTGGCTCATAGCTCATCCTATCATCCCTCAATCACGATGGACAAACCGAGATAGTGAACAAATATGCAGAGGCTACCTTACGTTCTTTGTCTCGATAAACAAACACAATGGTTCAAATGGATTTACCCTTGGTAGAATGGTGAAGGTATAACACTTCCTTTCATCTTGCAACAAAAAGGAAACCATTTATGGAACTTTATGGATACCACTCTCCTTCACCTTTGCTCTCAAAAAGAAAAATCTAAGCTTCAAGTGAGTGGAGATCACATCGAGAATCAACAACAAGTTCTCCAAATCTTAAAGACAACCGAACATGGCACATAATGCATGAAACAACAAGCTTGATCAACATCATTAGAGAAGAAGTTTTGAAGTGGGGATTGGGTGTTTTTAATACTAAAACCATACAATTTTTGAAATAGGGCATTGGGTGTTTTTAAGACTACAACCATACAAACAGATGTCCCTCAAGCAAGACAAGAAGGATAATAAATTATCACCAAAGTACTATGGCCCTTATAAGGTGTTGCAAAAGATTGGTACTATGGCATAGAAATTGGGGTTGCCTACATCTTCACGAGTACACCCAGTTTTCCATGTTTCATGATTAAAGAAGATTATAGGTGACAAGATCCCAATTCAAACTATATTGCTAGAACTTGACAAGGAAGGAAAAATCATATTGGAGCCTGAAGCCATCACTGACACAAGAATTCACCAACTGAGGAATAGATTCATTTCAGAGTATCTCATTAAATGGAGGAAACTACCGGCTGAAGATTCCACTTGAGAAGATGAGTCTTTTATACAGAAGAATCCAGAGTTACTCAAGCATTGCAGACAACACTTGTCTTAAAGGGAGGGGCATGTTAAGCCCTAATATTGGCTCATTACTCCTTAATTGGGGCATATTATATTAGTAATGTTATTTTATTTATGTCAGCTTTAGGCCATTAGTTCTAATTATACCTCCTATTCTCCTATATATACCAATGAGACATTTTCATTTTGAATCATCTTGTACTTGAACATTTAAGTGGGGTAAAAGGAGGTTGCCCCCTCGAAGAGGCTTATTATCTGAAATTATTTCTTTTTTAAGGCGTTGAGTACTTTTTCGGAGGTTTTTGTATGCTATATTGATATTTGGTTCTTAACAGATAATAGGCATGTTGCCTATTTTAGTGAGAAGATGAATGAGACTAAGAGAAAATATTCCACATATGACAATTAGTTTTATGCCATAATTCAAGACCTGGAGAAGTGGAGACACTACCTTGTCCCACAAGAATTTTTCTTGTATAGCGATAACCAAGCTTTACAATTCATAACCAGGTAGGAAAAATTAAATCAGAAGCATGCAAAGTGGATTGAGTTTATGAAAAAATTTACTTTTGTCATAAAACATATTCTTGGGAATGCTAACAAAGTTGTTGATGCTTTGAGCAGGAGATGTTTGATTCTGCAAGAGTTTCAAGTGAAGACCTTGGGGTTTTAACACTTGAATTATATGTATTGTGATGACACATATTTCAAGGAAGCATACAAAGCATGTCAAAATCTTGTGCTGAGAGACATGAGCGAGAAGGTAGAGTACATGATTCAAGAGGGATTGTTGTTCAATGGATATTAGTTATGCATACCAAAATGTTAACTGAGGGACAACCTTATAAAGGAGAAGCATAGTGGAGGATTGGCTGAACATTTCGGCCATGATAAAACATTTCACAGTTGAGAAGTTCATACTATTGGGCAGGTATGGGGATAGAAGTGATAAAGTTTGTGAACAAATGTAGAATCTGCTAACATGCAAAAGGGAAAATATAGAAAACTATATTGTATCAGCCATTGCCAATACCAGAGAGACCTTGGGATGCAATAAGCATGGATTTTGTGTTAGGACTACCAAGAACGTAAAAAGGATGTGATTCCATATTTATGGTAGTGGATATATTTTCAAATATGGTGCATTTTATCCCATGCCAGAAGACTAGTGATGCAACCCATGTTGCAAACCTGTTTTTCAAGGAAGTTGTGAGACTTCACGACCTACCCAAAAGAATTGTCTTGAATAGAGACACAAAATTTGTTGGTCATTTTTGGAGAACACTGTGGAAGAATTTGGGGATGGATCTATCCTACAACTCAGCTTATCACCCTCAATAGATGGACATAATGAGGTGGTAAAAAAAAGTTTGGGAAACTTGTTAAGGAGTCTGGTCACTAAGCATCATAATCAGTGGGATTATATTCTTCCACAAGAAGAATTTACATATAATGACTCACCAAATAGGAGCATTAGAAAGAGACCATTCCAAATATTGTATGGAATGAAACCAAGGGGAGTATCTGAGTTGAGAGACTTGGGACACAGTGATATCATAAGTGCTGGAGAAGAAGATTTTGCTACAGAAATGCAGAAACTCCATTTCCAGATCAAAGGACAGTTGCAGAGCTATAGCCAAGAATACAAGCACAAAGTTGATCAACATCGTAAGGAGCTTCAATTTGAAGTGGGAGATCAGGTTCTGACACATCTCAGGAAAGAAAGGTTCCCTAGGGGAATATATAACAAGTTAAAAATGAAAAATATAGTACCATGTAAGATCTTGAGGAAGTTTTATGCAACGCCTATGAGATTAAGCTTCCATATGATGTGGGAATATCACCCATATTCAATGTTTCAGACCTATACCCTTACATAAAAGATGACACTGAATAATTAGAAGATCAAGACAGGATTCAGTGGGAGAAATAAATTCCTATAGTAGAAAAACCACAGATGGAGAAGATCGTTGATCAGAGAACTGGCAAGAAGACCAAGAGGAAAACCTATTTTGAATATATGGTCAAGTGGAAAGGGCACCCAATAGAATATTTTAGTTGGGAAAATTAAGATGATATCCATAAGCATGGAAAGTCAGTGCAGGAGCTCATGGACAGGAGTCCATGAATTTTTGTTCAAGGGGAGTATGATGCAAGAGCATCGTCAGCAAGCATGCATGGAAAGACAACTTAGTGCCTAGGAATCATTTTAGAATCTCAAACGTTGGGAGTTACTGCGAATCTTTTGGAGTTGATTGGAAAAATAGAAGAAGATTAAACGCTTGGGAGCAAATGATCACGAGTGATATGGGAGTTTCGCTCCAAGTCTTGAATGTAAATGAACTTAGGTAGCAGTTAGTTTTTTTTGTTTCGGGTAAACGAGTAGTCGGGGGGAACCCTAAGGACCCTCTGAGATAAATAGAGATTTTTTACACCCAAATGAGGCTGCTGCGAGTTAGTAGGAAAGTTTTGAGTTTTTATTTGTTGTTGTTTGATCATAGTTGTAGCCATTTTATTTCTTAATGAATATAACAGAGGATAATTGATCCAAATGCGTGTTGATGTTATTGTTTGTAATTCCTTGTTGTTGTGTTTTCGTGAGTGAATGAATTTCATTACGAATAGATGAAACTATGAATGTTAGTATAAGTTTCAACTGTTTATCTTCTGTTGAACTGGTGCAAGATGTGTACACAGAACATGAGGAATGCATTGACAGGATCTGTTTCAATTTCGAAGCTCAAAAGAGATAGCACAGAACTTTCCCTTTGCAAGGAGTGCAAAGTGACTGCTACAAGGCATGAACAATCAGCCACAAGAACTCAAACCTTACGTAAAGATCTGTTGCAATGAGTGCACAGATCAGAAATGCGACTAAGTGTCGAAGTGACCCTTTAAGAAGTCAAAGGAACAGAAGGCGAGGAAGCTCAGAAGAGATAACAGTTTCCAAAGGTGCAGACGAGATCCAAGAAGTGGATTCAAAAAATAATCAAAGGTCGAAGCCTCTGAAATGCTTGAAATCTTCGAAGTCAAGGAAGAAAGCCTAACTCAGGAGGAAGGGCTATAGTGATCATTGGATCGATCATCGTGAAAGATCTGGATCGTTAGATCATACTCCAGACAATGAGGAGTAAGTGCAGAGGAGAACCGATCTCAGTCATTTGGTCTGAGCGCAAAAGAATCGTGGCTACCCAATCAAGGTAAAGTGAACTAACGATAAGCCTTGAGGGTACACAAGAGGAGCGGGGTTCCAAAGTCCCAAAATCATCGGAACCATCCATCCAGGAGGATATGTGGTGAGAGATCAACATTTTTCTGACTTGTGACTCAGGGAAATCAAAGGGTAGAGTCGTGAAAAATCATGAAACACAAAATCACGATTTTATCTGAGTCGTTAGATCATGGGGAGTTGTGAGCTATCGATCTGACGCTCGCAAATATCGAAAAATTGAGAATTGGGAGAACAGAGGTAAACCAACTTCCAAAGTTGCAAAATGCAAAATCACGACTTGATCACAGCCATCGATCGAAGGAAGATCATGGACCATAGATCTAGTATTATGGAGAGTTCGCAACTCATGAATCTGGAAGTAAGAGTTTTAGGAACTCGAGAAACACAAAATCACGATTTGATCTGAGCCATTGGGTCGAGGAGAGATTTGGGTTGTCTAATCATTTCTAGGGAAGGATGAGCAAGTGAACTTCGTAAGCCACAAAGTCGTGAAACGTGAAATCACGACGCGCCTTTTGATTTGGCGACTAGTCACAGTCTTTGTCACATAAAGGGAGGGGCTTAACCAGAAGAGATAGCGCCTAAATATACTGAAGCTTAAAGGCGTTAAGGAGAAAGCCACGAGTTCCATATAACCTATGCCTTAAGGGAAAGAGGGTTTGTTAAGTGTATTTTAGGTTCTTGAGGGGACAAAGAGTCAATTAGACTCTATTTCTTGATCGATCCTAGACAAGGAGGTTGCACAACCCTTAGGAGAGAAGGGGGGTTTGCATCAAATTGTCTACATAATGGTTGATTCAGGATGAAACTTCCCTTGAACAAAAAAATGAAACATTATGTGACTTAGGTAGCATGGATTGTAAACTGGGATACATTCGTGATACACGAGGAATCATAAAATGCTCCAGATATTTCGAAGAATAACCAACCAAAGGAGATTATACTCAAAAATGAGAAAACGTATCCTAAAGCCATACTAAACCCAAAATATTGAGACATTGACTCAAAGATTGTTCCTTTTTCAATGGCGACACGATTGTTGCCAAACAAAAGATAGACGCTTCCCCCCCTTCTTTTTGGTTTTTTTCTTTTTTTTTTTCTTTTTCATGTTATTAAAGTATGGAAAGGCATAAAATAATGCTATAGTACAATGTATGAAATGAGTGTCATAGACAAGAAAACTAGTTCTAGAGTGCAAGGAACATACCTATGCTCAATGCAAGGAAGCATGTGCAGGATAAGGACACTCAGGGGAATGTATACTCTAGGGATAAAGGTGTTGAGTCACAAAGACATAAATTTCAAGGATAGTAACTAGTAGGAATGCATAAGCAAATGGTTTAACAACAACAAGTGGAAGCTGACATTAGGCCTAGAAGCACGAACGACTACTATGTAATGCAATTACAAATCAACAAAATTTTTGAAGCCTCGTGGGTAAATTAGCCAGAAATAAATTGAGAGGAAGTAATGAGGATTTAACACAAATAAATGGAAAGAATAAAGAGGGCTTCCCATCCTACAAGAAAACTACAACATAGGTGTCAAAAATGCCAGTGAGGTACTAACTAGGACACCCATGAAGAGGTAAGTTCTACCATTAATAAAAGATACCTTTAAAGCAACTTGAAGGTATTATTCCATGAATGGATGGGTTGGACCCTATGTAAGATATGTGATTGATACAGATAAATGAATTATGTAGGTGAAAATTAACCTACCCTATATTCTAGTAAAGGAAATAATACCTGCTAAAGAATTCGAAAAAGGTGATGATATAAGTATCAACATGTGGTTGGTGGAGTCCTATAGGTAATTTCTATGGGGAAAATCCACCTATATTGGGTCTAAGGTAAAGGAAAAGTGTTAACTCCCTTAAAATATTGATCTACCCTTAATATACCGCAAAACCAACTAAAATAAGTGATGAGAGAGAAACGAAAGAGAGTTAATGAGTGAACCTTTATTTCTTGTATTTGGTTTTGATCTCTTTCACTTGTTGCTGCCTCATATATCATGGGTCTCCTCCCAAAGCTGAGCTGCAAAAGGTTAGGAATACAATGCAACAACATATTTAATCTCTACTGATCAATTTAAAATTTTAGACATATATATAAACACACAAATTAACAAAATCATGTAAACATAGGGTTTTGGGACAAGGATGAACTCTTTTATTCAATTTAAAGATAAAAAGGATTAACACCTTTGTTGGAAACCACTCTAAGAACCAAGTCAGGGATCCTCTATCATGGATCCAAGGGCATCAAACCCACATTATCTTCTTGCAACCAACATATCACCAAGGGAAAGAGAAAGGGTTGCATAAGGAGAAAGTTTGGAGGGGAAGGTTGAGGATAAAATGAAAAATGGGATGAAAATCTTTGGCTAAGAAAGAGAAGGGATTTTGGCAGATTTTTCTTATTCTCTTTCTCATGGTCATAAATGCTTCCCCAAGACCTCTTTTTACATGAGAAAATGATGGTTATTCGGTTTGGGGATAGGCTACAAGAGGTAAAATGGTTAGGAAACCCTCAATATCGCACAAACCCCTCTAAATTCCATGTAATTTTATATTTTTTGCAAATTTTGGATGTAAACGTGAAATAAATAGAATGCAACACACGTGCGTACTCTGACTATTAGTGAAATAGGGTGTGTACACTATCCAAAATTTGTTTTTTTAAAACCAAGCCTTAGCAATATTTTGACAAAGTATGGAAATGGAAGGGTCAATGTCTTGTATGCATAGATAAGGAATTTTGGACTATCACATATGTCCCCTAATGTGTGAGGTCGGAAGAGAAACTAATGGCTAAAATACATTACAATATCATTACATAGTCGGAAGGCATGGAGTTGAGAGAGACCGAGATGAGTATTTGTTAGCATGCCATCTGCAAAATAATGATAATCTCTCTGAGGAAGGCATACCCATGCTCGAGATGAACTAAGAATGGATGCCAATCAAGTACACTGCAGATCCATGTCATATATGACTATGAGACAAAATATAAATGTCTTTATAAAGTGTATCCATGAACAATACACAACAGATCTACATCTCAAGATCATCTGAAGATATACAAGTACAATATGATATGCATCTTCGAGAAGAATCAACGCTTGTGGCTGGAGATGAGAAATTCATAGCTCGAGAAACAAATTCAATATCTTCAAAACCCAGGTAGGAGTACAATAAGAGTGTAAGATTCACTACTATGAGGTTTTTGAGATGCTGTCAGGGAAATATTGGAAGATCTCGATCATCAGGCGCAATACTCAATTGATTTGGAATCCAAACTTGACTAGAATATCAAGATGGTCGACTCATGAAGGTCAAGAGATAAACTGCAGAATGAACAACTCAAGTTGGATAAAACTTCCCTTGGACAAAAAACAACAAAATGATGAGACTATGATATCGTACTATTGACATACGTTTGTGATATAGGAGACACCACAAACTCTCCATATGTTTGCAAGAGTAACCAAACAGAGGAGGACACAACTCTATGTAATGAGAACAACTTATGAAGGTCATGCTAGATCCCAATGATTGGATAACAAACAAAAGTATGTTCTTTCTCCAAGGGAGACTATCTTGTTTTCGATAAAAGATAATGTCTATCCCGCCCCCTCTTTTTGGAATATTTGATTTTTTTGTCCTTTTCAATTTTTTAATGAGCTTGAAAAAGAATAAAAGAATGCTATGTTACAAAGGAGGAATGAGTATCACGGGAAAGAAAAAAAGTTCCAAACGCATGGAACATACTGATTCTCCATGCAAGGATACATGTGCAGGATAAGGACACTCTAGAAAATTCCTTCATGGGTCAAGGTGTCAGATCACAAGGGAAAAAGTACTACAAGGCTTGTCTTAGCACTAGGAATCACCTTCAGATTGCATGGAAGGCAAGCCCAGTACCCATTAGGTTATATGTGAATGTAAGAGTGTTTTAAGGGGTCAAATGGAAAAGACTCAAAATGATAATGTTCCAACTCAGAAAATAGGGCTAGCATGCACCAACAATCAAGGTCTTGGCTAACTTCAATCAATAATTGGGAGTGAGTATGAATAGAGGGAAGACTTCATTGAGAGGAATGTAGGGGTTGTTGTAAACATCAGGTCTACAAACAACCTAAGGAAGAAGGATTCTTAACACAAGATCTTCTTGATTTCAGAACTTAAGGACACTAAATAAACATCATCATAATATAATAATCAAACATACACCATAATATCACCACAACCATTCATGTGAATCATTCAAAGCATGAACATTTTAGCATCAAAAGCAAATAATATGAAAGAGAAGATTATTTCTATTAACCAAGATGTCTTAAATCAATGTTGGCCCTTGGTTATGGAAGTAAATTAAGATCAAGGAAGAAAAGGGAGAATGTGAACTTCACAGAAGACATAGTGAATGTTACTGGGTCGAAGTGAGAAAAAAGGAAGAAAATACAGAGCGAAGCCCGAGGAAGCAAGTCGTTAAATAAGGAGATCGAGGATGACAAATCAACAAGAAAGAAGGATCATGGAAAACTCAACAAGAATAAAAAGCCACCATTAGATGCTTTGGAGCACCGTGTGATAAGGAAGGAAAGACAGGCTGGTGAAGCCCAAAAACATGGGTTAAGTTGACCTAGGGTTTTAGACACCTAGGGTTTTGGTATATAGGGTTTTGGACACCTAGGTTTTGACCTAAGGATGTCAGTGAGTGATTGTAATGTATAAATCAGAACCTGTATGAGGGAAGAGGGTTCATTTAGGTTCGAGTTATTCAATCTAGTTGTTGTTGGTATGTTGTGAGAGATTATTTTCATGTGAGAGAGAAGTGCTAAGTGTGAGAGACTTCTGGTATTGTAAGATATTCATCTAGGTGCGAAGGTCATCCCTGTAGCTAGGTGTGTAGGGAGGGGAAAGAAAGAGGGGAGAAGAGAGAAGATCTGATAGCTAAGGGCAGAGACAAGAACTGTATGCTTCATCTTAATATATTATAAAGAACAGTTCTGTGCACCTAGCCCTAGAGAGAGGGTGAGCCACGTATATTTTGTGTCGTGCATGATTGGTATTATGTTTGTGTCATTGATATACTATGATTGCATTACTATGTTAGATATGATAACTAGATGTGCAAAGTAGATCCTAGGTTATGAGTGATATATGAATGTTTTGTTGTTAATGTATTAGGTCCACTTGATATTCCGTTGGGTTGTAGACATATCTGTCTTGCAAATCCCCCATAACGGCTTCGGTTGAGACTGCATCTTCTTCACAGGTGTTGCTGAAAGGGATAGTAGTTAGGGCTTGTTGGTGTGCTCTTGGATCTGAACCCTGGGTCTGCCCCTGTGCCAACAAATGGTTCTATTGCCGAGACATGAATCTTCTTGAGGGAATGTCAAGGTGGTTTCCATCAAATATAGAGACTCAAAAGTGGATAGAGGATGAAGAAAATGACTTCATTGAAGCCTAGAACAAGAACCCTAATATTAGTACATATGATTGGTTGGATAAATATATCTTTACTGATACACACGAGATATTATTTGGGGGAATCCATCAGGAACTATATGAGTGGTTGGCCAGGTTGGTAGATACCCATTTTGAAGTCAGATCTATACCTCTTGTGGTTTGGATGTCAATGTTTATCAAGAAGGTAAAGAGATTTGATAACGTTGTGTCGAGAGCAGTAGATCATCGGTTTGATAGCACCATTGGAGGTTACATCACCGAGTTTGTTGTTGACAAAGTGGAGTCATTTAGCCAAGCCGAGAGATATTTCTTCAATAGAACCAGAAGGAAATTTTTACAATTCCTAAAGTTTAAACTCAAGATGCTATTGCATGAAAAGAACATCTTGAAGATACAGTAGGTTGGTTAGATCTAGAAAAGTTAATGCTCAAAAATTCGGATAGCGACAGCGACATAAATGTTGGACATACATGCAGTGGAAAAGAATTCATAGAACTTCACCTTGCGAACTTCTTCAAGAAAAACTACGGGGACGAGGGTTTCTTTAGTGGATAAGAGGTAGATCTGATAGATGAGAAACATTTAGAACCTGCTGCTATAGAGGAAGGGAAAGATGAAGAGCTTCAGCAAGAAGAACCTGGAACTTCAGGAACTGCACATACTGTTGAAGTAAGTTCTATTATCCCTTCTGTTGATTCAGTATTATTAAGGAATCAGAGTAATCCAAGCCACTAGAGCATCCAAAGCACCATCATTAGTAGTCCACCGCATACTCAGTCAAGAACCCTAGGAAGATCTATGGAAGATGAGATGAGACTTCCCATCTTTAGGGGAGATGGATCTGAATATCCTGATCAACACTGGTTCCTATGTGAAGCCGTATGGAATATTAAAAATATCATTGACAAAGATGTCAAAAGAACCCAGTTTAGTACCACTCTAAGAGATCCCGCACAGAGATGGTACATGAAGCTTGTCCAAGGATTTGCATAGCCTAAGCCACTAAATTAGATTAAGAATGTGTTGATTGCAGAGTTCAAGAAACCCAAGTCAGAGTCACAATGTATTACAGAGATGAAAGAAATCAAGTAGAAGGTAGCTAAACCTGTTTGGGAATTTGATTAGAGATTCAAAACCTTAACAGGTCGATTGAATTTTCAGATCCCAGATGAGCAGAACAAAGAATGGTTCATTGCTGCCCTCTTACCACACATCATATTTCCTCTTATGCAATAGAATATTTCTTTACAGTATGAGGTGCTGGAGATAGCCATGAAGCTAGAATCAAACCCTATGGGAGAATCTAGCTCAAGTATGAGTCAGATCTTGAATCAGCTAACTAGTTTGTCTCTACTGGTCGAAGATATGAAGAAAGACAAGGAAAAATATAAGAGAGAAGAAATTTGGTGTGTCAGGTGAAAATCAAAAGGACATGACAAGGAACACTGTCCCCTATTCAATGAATACATGGCTTCTGGAGCTCTGATCCCTTTGAAGAAAGTGACCTTACCCTGGTGTGAGGTATGCAGAAATAGACATCGCCCTGGTGAGTTCTATTACATGGAAAAGTATGTTCAGACACCCACAAATTTGTATTGCACGTTCTGTAAGTCTGTGGGACATGATGATAGGGATTGTAGGGATTATGATCTCATGCTTGAAAGGTAGAGATACATATAAAATATTCAAGTCAAAGTACAACAAGAAGGACACACTACGCAGTATAACTCCCCTGGGATATGAATCTTTAATCCTCGCAGTGGATTTAGAGGAAGAGGCTGAGGAGGAGCAATGGGTCGAGGCCGATGAAAAATAATTTTTTATAACTGCACACAACTAGGAGACCTCTCAAGGGATTTCCAGAACCCTTGTACTACTTGAAGCTACTATAGCTCGTTTGAACATGTTATAGAATATTGTCCTTTGCTACTAGCTAAGCTTCAGGAAAGACGAGGACCTTAGTAGAACCCGCAAGTACAAATAATATATGCTGAACCTCATGGAGAAGACCCTATAGTGGTTGTTATAACTAGAGGATGCATTTTTATAGGAGAAGACAGGATGACCCAAGGGAAGATTACAGAAGGCTCAGGAATCAGGAAAACTACAGTGAAGACACAAATGTTTGATGCAAAGAAAGAAAGAAAAATGTTCGAGGAGGCAAGAAAAGAATTCAAAGGAGACGAGGGTTCCTCATCGAAGATAAGACCAAAAGTGACAGAATATGGAATGCCTCTGGCATTTGATCAGTCTTCTTCGCCAAAAGAAGGAAAATAGGTAAGCAAGCTCATGGAATTTCTATATACTTGTATTAAGTTGATTCAGAGTGAAAGTGTTGTACAAGAACTACAAACTTTAATCAGACAATATGAGCTAGGAAAGATAGACCCCTTATTGAATAGGGAAATACATCAAATCGGTAAGAAGATAAGGACCAATAAGGAATTAGCTTTGAATGCACAAATAGGAGAGTATGAGATAGATTATGTGGTTCTCAACCTAGGGTCGGAGGTCAATGTCATGACGGAGCAAACTTGGGTACTGATAGGAAAACCGAAGTTGATGTATTCCCCTATTAGGCTCAGGCTGTTTAGTCAGCCAATTGCCAACCCCTTTGGACGATTGGATCATGTCCCTGTGAACATTGATGGAGTAAGAACGTTTGTAGATTTTGAGGTAAATGAGATAGTTGATGACAATTGTCCTTACCCTACATTCTTAGGAATTTATTGGGCTTTCAATAATTCCACTATGGTTGATTTGAAGAAGAGACGTATGACTTTTGAAAGATATGGCCTTAGGTTCATTTCACCTATAGATCCAGATGAAGGTCAACGATACACATAAACTATCAGAGAAGAAGACCAGACATATGAACTGGAAAACATATACAAATTAATGGCCAGACAACAGGATTATATTAATCCTACAACCGATGGGAACCTAAGCTGGTGAAGTGACATTGCATATTCATCAGACTCAAAAGAAGCATTGAAGAACTGGTAGAATAATATGTATGAAGTATCTACAATAATATGTGCTAGATTAACCAGATAATTTTGTTGGATCAACACAAAAGTAAGTAACTTACCCACCTTTGATGGTCTAAATCCTTTAGAAACCTTTCTATCGGACTTCGAAGAAAGTGTACCAATGCAACAAAGATTGTTGGTGATGAATGAGGCCCTGAAAGCAACCACAAAAATATGGTGGGGGACACACAAAAACAACATTATAGAATGGTTACAATGTCATACCCTGATGAAAGTGCGGTTCTCAACACAAGTAGAAGGCTGCGAAGTTCGGTACATAGGTCGAAGCTTCCCAAAGGACCATGTGAGAAGCTGTGAGGAATCCTGGAGCAATGTTCCTCAAGAACCATGGGTACACAAATTCATTAACACGCTGAACACGACATGTATCAACTGGTACCTTCAAGAAGAGCTACGCCTCATCACTACAGATTGGGAAGGTATGACTCAAAATTTCGTAACCACCTTCTTATTTGAAAGTCAATATCCTTCAGTAGATCAAGCATTATAGATTTTCAAACATAAAGTATTTGAGGAGGCCTCTAGCCTCTCTTTAGAGCAAGAAGAGGATGAATGGACTGCGCCTCTCCAGAAACTACAAGGCTATTACAACATCAATGCTGATGAAGATGATGATCTGAGGAAGGTGAACATCGTAGAAACATAAGGCCAGAGAGATTTGGAAGGACCATGAGTCGAGTTACCATTCATTGGGCAACCAATAAAGATTAAAAAGGTCAATATTGGAATAGAACAGACCCCGAAGCTTTCTAATGTCAGAGATTCTTTGGATGTTGCTACAATTGAAAAAATTATAGAGTTACTACACGAATATCATGACTTTTTTCCAACCAAGTTTACTGATTTGAAATGCATTAAAGGGCCTATGGGTGAGATGAGGATTCCTTTAAATCCAGATGCAATACTAGTCAAACAAAGACCTTACAGATTGAACCTTAAATATAAGGAGAAAATGAAGATTGAGTTCGACAGAATGATGGAAGCAAGGATTATAGAAGTTGTCGAAGTGTGAGAATGGATTATCCCTATGGTGGTGCAAGACAAGAAGACGAGAGAGATCGGGATATGCGTAGATCTCAGGAAGTTGAATGATTCTTGTTTGCATGACCCCTTCCCTACACCATTTACTGATGAACTGTTAGATAATGTGGAAGGCCAAGAAGTATGTTAAGCCCTAATATTGGCTCATTACCCATTAATTGGGGCATATTATATTATTAATGTTATTTTATTCATGTTGGCTTTAGGCCATTAGTTGTAATTATACCTCCTAGTCTCCTATATATACGAAGGAGACATTTTCATTTGAATCATCTTCTACTTGAAAATTTAAGTGGGGTAAAAGGAGGTTGCCCCCTCGAAGAGGCTTATTATCTAAAATAATATCTTTTTCAAGGCATTGAGTACTTTTTTTGAGGTTTTTTTCTATTCTATGTTGATATTTGGTTCTTAACATATGGTATCAGAGCTCAATGTCTTAGGGTTTTGCTGCTACATATGAGACACCTTGGAATTTTCTCTATAATTTTTTTTCTACAATGTTTCATAAGGAATGGCTTGGAGGATATTTAGTAGATATATCAAGGTACGCTGGGTTCAAAATTCATCTCCTGAGGGCTTATACTTTCAGAGATACAACCTGTATAAGATAGGGTTCTGGAATCATCCTAAATCGAGTCATTGCAGAATTTTCGCTATAAAAACTTTTCTGTAACGTTTTAGACCCTAAAATATGGAGGCTATTTATAGAAATTACTAAGGTATCTTTTTTAAAAAGTTTCGCTTCTGGTTCATCTTAAATTTGTACATACACCCTGTGTAAGATAGGGTATCTGACTAGTCCTATTGACAAGTCTCAAGAAGGTGTTCCAGGTAAAACAATCATAACTTCTTGCTATAGTATCCAAATTGACTAGGACTGGTTTCATTGGATCATAGACAGTCTTTAGTATTTCTGGTGCAAGTTTCATAATTTTATATCAATTAGTTTGTGTGGGGAATGCTATACAAGTGAGATCTCCTGGAAATGACAAAAATCGACAAGTTGTGGGGAAGTTACTGTAAATTCCACTTGGCACATCCAATTTTGATCAGACCTGTGGCACTGCAGAGAAGAAATATTAGAGAACTACATAAAATAAATTTTCATACCGAGAAGGGCCGAATCTTGGGAGATACAATAGAAGAAATATTGTCTAGCAGAACCACCTCAAAATCAAGGTTCAAAAGTGATACTTGGCCAACATGCCACCAAAAAAGGGAACTTCTACACCAAATAAGCCTCCAGAAAATCCAACTTGGACTCTTGATGAAGGTGAAGAAATGCGTAGGGACATAAATGAACTACAAAAAAAGATGGATTCAATGGAAGCTAAGTTGGATACTAAGATGGATTCAATGGAAGCTAAGTTGCATACTAAGATGGATTCAATGGAAGCTAAGTTGGATACTAAGATGGATGGTTTAAAAGGGAAGATCATCGAAGTATTGAAAAATTTCGTAATAGAGAAGACACCTGAAAGTGAAAATGCATCCCATGAAATTCATGATGAGGACACAAGGAAGGTGAATCAAGAATGGAGAAACTCCAACTTTGGTTTGAAGACCAACCACGTTAAACCCAACTTTGGTTTGAAGACCAACCACGTTCCTAAGATTGATATGAGGGAAGTTTGATGGCAAAGACCCAATAACATGGATACTTCAGATGGAGCAATTCCTTTGATCTCCATAATGTGCCACATACACAAAAGGTATGAATTACTTTATATTTAGAACCTAATCAATTTGTATGACATCGATGGCTTTGTTCTCACAAAATCACCACTCTTGGAAAATTTCATGGAATAAATGATAGCACACATGAGGATACAAGGAGAAATACCTTTCTTTAGCCAAGTGATAAATCTCACAAAAAGGGCTTAGTTACCGAGCACATTGAGAACTTCCAGATTGAATATAAAGGTAACCAATATTCCATGAGCACTTGATTGGTGTATCTATAGAAATTTAGATAACATTCAACATGAGGTTCACTCATTGGGAACCCAAATCATTGGAGAATGCATTTAAGGTGGCAAGAAAATGTTGAAAGTAAAAATACATTATGGCTACTAGGAATCCAATGGTTACAATCATTAGGAACAATGATTTTAATTTCAAGAACTTTTAATGAAATTTTCATTGGAAGGAAAATAAATTGAGTTAAGAGGTATCACTGAAACCCGTAAGGTGAAAGCCTCTAATGGCATGACAAAATTATTGAAAAGGTGCATCAAGGCGCTATTGCACAACTATTCTCACTACATATTCAAACATCTAAGCCATCAATATTCCCCAATATATCCAAAGGATTACCGAGCAAGCATTCCAAAGTATTTGAAGATATTCCCAAGGTCTTCCACCCACTCGAAATCATGACCATGAAATTCACCTAATTCCTGGGAGTGTTCCTCCCAACATCAGGCCATACAGATGTCTCATGAACAGAAGAGTGAAATTGAGTGCATGGTTGAAGAAATGTTAGAGGCTCTGCATTATTAGATCGAGCCAAAGTTCTTACTCTTCACTTGTGGTAATGGTATTCAATAAAGATATCTCATGAAGGAGCGTGTCCATTATAGAGAGCTCAACAAGATCACTATTAAAGAGCATAGCTCTCCTAATTCTGTCATTGATGAATTGTTAGATGAACTACATGGAGAAATCTATTTCCACAAAATTGGATCTCCATCTCAGTGGTATCATCACATCGTAGATTGAAGGAAGTAGATATCCCAAAACAACATTCCAAACCCATGAAGGGCCATTATGAATTTTGGTCATGCCTTTGGCCTTTCCAAGAGTTGATGAATCTGCTTTAAGCCATTCCTTCGAAAATTTGTGTTATTATTTTTTATGATATACTAATGTGTATAGCAAGTCTTGGAGGATCATGTGCCATATGTTGGACAAGGTGCTACAACTACTAAAGGAGCAAATAACTATATGCCAAACCATCCAAATGTTTCTTTGATTAAAGGAGGTAGGAGTATTTGGGTCATATTGTATCTCTATGAAGGTAAAAGTCGTTAGACCCTAAGAATATTAAGGCTATGATGGTCTGGCTGATTCCAAAAACATTTAAATAATCTTAGAGGATTTTTGGTTTGACAAAGTTACTACCGCAAGTTTGTTCCAAACTATGGAAGAATAGAAGCACCTTAACGACACTAACTAAGAAGGATGCATTTTCATGGACTCTAGAGGCAACTAAAACTTTTGAACAACTTAAGAGGTTATGTGTAAATCTCTTGTCTTGACCACCCAGACTTCAAAAACTCATTGTGGAATGTGATGCCTCTCGAAATGGAATTGGTGTTGTCCTAATGCAAGAAGTTGAAGGGCCCCCGGCTTTGAAAGTCAAATCACTAAAGGAAAGGATTTTACACAAACCCATTTATGAGAAGGAAATGATGGCAATACTACATCCATTGAAGAAATGACGTCCTTTACCCACAGGTAGGCACTTCAAGGTAAAACAAGATCATGATAGTCTTAAATACTTTTGGAACAAAGACTATCTCAGAACAACAAAAATGGGTAACCAAGATATTGGGTTATGATTTTAAACTGCCTATAAAAGGGGAAGCAAAATGTTGTGGTAGATGCACTCCTCACAAAAGTTTGAATATGTTGAGGCATTTCTCTGTGCTATCCCGATCATCCAATTCGCTGATTGGATATTAGAAGTAAGGGATGAATGGAAAATGATGAAAAAAGTGTGGAATCACATTCAAATGTTGCAAATGTGATTCCAAAGGCATCGACACATTTTACATGGAAAATGATCTCTTCACTATGGTACAAAGATCTCTCTTTTATATTTATGTAAGAACTCCCAACGCAACAAAATCTACTATTGGAATTGCACACCTCCAGCAGGAGGGCACTTGGGATTTTGAAAACCTACCATAGATTCAAGAAGGATTTTTTGGGATGGCCTTAAAACTAATGTTCAAAGGTTTGTGGTAGAATGTTTGGTTTTGCCAACAAAAATAAGGTGGAAACAATTAAGACCTGTGTCTTTACAACCATTATCCATCCCAAGTCAGTGTTGGGAGGAGGTTCCCATGGATTTCATCACAGGGTTACCAAAGTCTACAGAAAGGCCATCATGGTGATTGTTGATAGACCGAAAGTGAGCACAATACACTTTTTTGCACCCTCTCATCCCTTCAAAGCTATTAAAATTGCCACCACATTCATGGAGACAGCTCAAAGCTACATGGTAGCCCAAAGATTATTGTAAGTGACAGAGATCCCATATTCATCGACATTTTGGATAGAATTATTTTCCTTGTTTAAAATTCCAATTGGCTCATAGCTCATCCTATCATCCTCAATCCGATGGACAAACTGAGATAGTGAAAAAATGTCTATGAAGGATATCTTCGCTTTGTTTCTAATAAACAAACACAATGGTTCAAATGGTTACCTCAAGGCACGTTGGTATAATGAATTTCCTTCATACCGCATCAAAAATGACACTACTTATGAAACTTTTATGATACCACCGGCCCATCACTTATTCTCTAAAAATAAAAATCTAAGGTTCAAAGGGAAGATCATATCGAGAATCAACAACAAGCGTTACCAAATCTTTAAAGGACAACCCACTCATGGTACAAAATCACATGAAACAACAAGTGACCAACATCAGAAGTAAAAGAAGTTTGAAGTAGGGGTTTGGGTGTTTTTAAGACTACAAACTACAAACAGATGTCCCTCAAGCAAGTCAAGAAGGATACAAATTATCACCAAAGTACTATGGCCCTTATAAGGTGTTGCAAAAGATTGGTACTATGGCATACAAATTGGAGCTGCCTGCATCTTCACCTATCACACCCATTTCCATGTTTCATGCTTAAAGAAGGTTATAAGCATTTAATCTCAGCCTAAACCATATTTTGGAACTTGACGAGAAGGAAAATCATATTGATACTGAAGCCATCACCGACACTGAATTTGCCAGGCTATGAATAGATCCATTTGTGAGTATCTCATTAAATGGAGGAAACTATCGTGCTGAAGATTACTCTCAATTTGAGAAGATGAGTCTTTTATACGTATACATCCACAGAGTTACTCAAGCATTAGTGACAAACACTAGTCTCAAGGAGAGGGTATTGCTATGACCTAATATTGGCTCATTAACCCTTAATTGGGGCATATTATATTAGTAATGTTATTTTATTTATTTCTCAATTTAGGACATTAGTTGCAATTATACCTCCTAGTCTCATATATATATACTATGAGAAATTTTCATTTTGAATCATCTTGCACTTGAATGTTTATGGGGTAAAAGGAGGTTTCCTGAAGAGGCTTATTATCTAAAATTATCTCTTTTCAAGGCATTGAGTACTTTTTTCCGAGGGTTTTTATATGCTATATTGATATTTGGTTCTAACAGCATAATATTCTTTACAGATAGATTTTCAAGATACCATCAGATCCAGACACAAGGAAGATCACCACAAGACTATATTTATACTGCATGGGGATCCTACTAGTATAAAGTGATTCCATTTGGATTGTTAGAATGCCCCATCCATATTTTCTAGGGTGGTGGTGGTCGAATCATTCAAGGAGTTTTTTGCATAAATTTCTAGAAGCATATTTTAATTATTGGATTGTTTTGGTTTATTGAAGAATCATATTGAATGTCTAAGGTTAATGTTGAACAAATGCAGGTATGCGTCAAATTGTCTTTAAACCCTAAGAAATGTCACTTTATTTTGACCCATCCGAGTGTTTTTAGGTCATAGTGTATGCAAGCAAGGGTTGTTGGTCAACTTATCCAAAATTTCTATTATAGTTGATCTGCCACCGCCTAATCAAACAAATTGCACTCGCATTAGGAGACATAGGATACTATAGGAGGTACATTAAAGGATATGCTTAGATTATATCACCCATGGAGAAACTGTTGAAGAAGGATTGTCAGTTTAGTTGGACAGAAGAATGTGAGTAGAGCTTCGACACACTGAAACAAAATATGGTCACTATGCCCATTATGGTTCTCCCATATTGGACCAAGGAGTTTCATGTACATGTCAATGCATCTTCCATTGCCTTAGGAGAAGTGTTAGCACAACCTAGTGAAGGAGAGATTGATCATCCATTATCTTATTCTAGCAGGAAGCTATCAATTGTTGAGATCAATTACACCACCACTGAGCGAGAAGGGTTAGCCATGGTGTATGCGCTGTAGAAATTATGCCACTACTTGTTGGGAGGGCACTTTAAAATGTTTATTGATCACTCCATGATGAAATACCCAGTCAACAAGCCAGTTTTTGGGGGGATAATATGCAGATGGCTTCTGCTATTTAAAGAGTATGACTTTGAGATCATAGTAAAGCCAGGAAGAATGAACAAAGGTCTTGATCACTTGTCGAGGTTAGAACATGGGGAAGATCCCACTAGATTGGAGGACACACTAGCTTATGCACAACTGCTAGCCATTAGAAAGCTTGATGACCACTTCACAGAGATAGTCCATTTCCTATAAACAAGAATGGCACCTAGTGAGTATATAATTCCTTAGAATAAACAACTAGTAGTGTGCACTACAAACTTCTCACTTATAGTTGGAGATATATACAAGATGGTACCTGATGATATATTGAGAAGGTGTGTTATGGAGGCATAGAGACCATTGATCCTCGTAGAAGCTCATGAAGGCATTGCAGGAGGACATTATGCAGAGAAAGAAACTGCGCAGAAGGTTCTGAGAGCTAGCATTTGGTGTCCTACCTTACACAGAGATGCTAAAGACTATTCCAGAGCCTACGTTGTATGTGTTAGCACTCTGTAAATTTCCTAGAGTTTGTTCAGAAGAAGAAATCTACGCGAGGTAACTTTATCCAACCGCATTTGAAGCTAGGATCTATCCCTTCCAACTTCAGAGAGGGATCTCTCTATATGATATAGATATGTTTAAAATTTTTAAATATTAGGCTAGGTAAATAAATAAGTCAGTTTTTTTGTCATAGTGTTTGTCGAGTTGGTTGAGACAGTTTACACATCCATTGGGCTATGGGGTCTGTGTCGTAAAGATGAAATCCTAACCAGAAAAACAAAGGAACTTTTCACAGGGAGAGATAATATAATCACTGGATTCTTCAGTAGCATAAATGAGGTATAGCAGAAAAGAAGAGAAAGACAATCACAACAAAGAAGCAACTAAGAATTTCTTTATTGTAAAATGAGAAGATAAAACACTAAAATCTTTCAAGTCAGAAACAGGGTATACGGGATAAATCCTGCAACATTCGTTACTTCCAAAGATTAGATTTAGAATACAGTGTGATAACAAAGAGAAATAACATTTAACTTAGAGAGAAAAACATCACCAGTGAATACACGCAAGAATCCTGTAAAATGCCTCTTTGTATTAATGGAAGATCTCTTCAAAAATATTACAGTCTGATAGCTTCGGGCGTGAAGATCAACAACCTTCAATACTTCGAAAGATGAAGTATTTATAACTCAAAATTACAAAATGATCCTATCATTAATGACCAAGACGTGCTAAATCTATTTTTAGCCTAACTAACTTAACAAATTTCGTAAATCTAGGAATTGCTTGATGACGTGTCACAACTGCATGCTATTTTCTGGGTCGACTGTTGGTGAGGCCTCTACACGACCTCATTTAACTAGACAAATGATTGGGCTAGGACAACTCATCAGCTACTTGATCAGATCACAGAGTTCTTCCCATCGAAGATGACTGGGCATGTTGACTTTGAGTAGCCTTCGATAAACATCATCCATTTCTGTGTATTTGGTGAAGGTAGGTTTGGTGACAAAGATGTATTGAATCTCATGCTGAATACTGATGTCCCACTAAAGTGCATCTAGAAATGCCTTGAAAATGATGCTGCCTTGAATTCCTGAAAACTTTGAACTGTCCTTAGCCACATCGGCCAGTCTCTTTTTGTAGTTTGGGAGTGTCATCAATTTGTCATTAATTACCTTCAGACCAAGAAGACCTTTCTTCTATAGAGCCTCAATCTTACTAAAAAACCTTTGTACCCGTAGGTCCATGGCCTGGACCTTTTCTTCTAGCTGAAGCATTAATCCTCTCTTGGTCAAAACTCTTTTGATCTCAAGGATGGTCTCTGTTCTATCCTCAATTTTAAGCTCTTACAGCTCCTCCCTGGTCTTAGAATTTAGGAACTTGATGATTTCATTAGCCTGTGTAGGCATCTCCCCCAATTCCGATCTGATCTTCTCAATGGCCTATTTGCTTCTCTGCACCAATTCATTCTGCTCAAACATGATCTGTATCATGGGCCATATCTCGTTCATAGGCTTGGTGATGTCTATATAGACACTTTCTTTAACCTCGGCCAAAGTTTTACCTACCACTGTTTGCTTCCGGAGTTGTTGTAACTCTTGTTTGAGCTGGTTTGACACCTGCTTTTCCTTGGAGAGGTTGATATGAAAGGAAGATTTGAGTTCCTGAAGGTTCTCAATCTCCTTTTTGAGCCTGCTGATCTCTGTTTCCTGTAGGTTCATTTTTTCCATAGACTTAACCAATTCGGTTGTCTTTTCCAGGGATGTCAGTGGAGTCGTGGATGGGACTTCTATTACTGATGCTGTGCTCACTCCTGAAACTGGAATGGAACTCAACGGAATGAATTCCATTGGCTTCAGTTGTTCTCTCTCTTTTACTAGATTCTCCATCTCAGCTCCCATTTCCTTTAGTTGTGCATTCTTCTCCATGAGTAGCTTGAGCATTTCATCTTTTTCTCCTTCTGCCTCTGCTATCTCCTTCGCTTGCAAATTCTCTATTGGTGGAAGTTTCAGTTATTTCTTTAAGGATTCTATGTCATCATTTTTCTTCTTAATCATCTCCTCGGTTGCTTTCATGTTCGAAGGATCATAACCGATCTTGAGGACCAGTTCCTCCAAAGTCTTGATCCTGTTGTCCTTGGAAAAATATGATATCTTTTACAACTTCAACTGTGTTTGGACATTGTTGAGGGACACTTGCAATTTGGACGCAGTCATGGAAGCATGTGCCAACGTATAGAAAACCATTTCCCTTTTTTTCTTGTGAAAATCCATCTGATCGACCGGATGCACATCCTTAGTCTGAAATTCAAAGGTGGCCCTTTTGTAATCAATGATTACCTTTGGATCTGACACCTGCACTTGGAGGAATGCCATATGCATTCTTCCCTTCTCAGTGTCAAATGTCGATAGCAGCCTTTGTTGTGTAGTCAATGTCTGCTTCTAGAACTGGGTGCAAGTGCTGCTGGCTAGGGTCTGATTCCTTTTCTTGATCAGATCATATTTTTCAAAGATGCTCAGCTTCGGTCCAACCTTGCTTGGTTGGGTGGTCAGTGGAGTATCTGTAGATTTCTTTGGCAATGCTGAGGTTATGATATGCTGGAGGCTTGCACTGAGGGGTGGCCTATCAACCTTGGTCACTGTAGTAGATGGGACTTCCTTTTCCCCAGTCGGGTCAGGAGTTGAAATGGTTTTAGACCTCTTGGTATGCAATTGGAATTCTTCTGACGACACCTCAGTGACAGGCGGAGATAAATCTTTCCTAGGACTTTTCTCTTTCAGAACCTGTGGTGTGGTTGTTTGTGATACAGTGGTCGAGGGATCCTGCTGTTCTACTTCGACCAAAGTGTTAGGTTCCCATACCGTCTGGTTTGCAAATTTCTCGATTTCAGGCTTGGATTCGTGTACATATGGGATGTTCTTGTTTTTCACCCTCATCTCAGAGATAATCCCACATAGATCATAATGCCATGGGAAACTCATGAAGAACTTAATTTCCTTCAACACCCTGTCTTCTTCTTCTCCAGCGCCATGATTGTTGCAAATGAAAGAGCCAATCTACCCTTTGATTCTGAGCTGTTTCTTTTTCTTTAGTGACACGAAGTGAATATCATCAGAGTTTATCATCTTCCTTATGTTACCCAGGGAAAAAATTCTGACAGGTAGGTATTTGGGCATCTTATACAGTGCCAAATCGCACCCATATACTCTGATTTCAGTGTGATTTTGGTATAAATACCAATCACCTGTCTTTGTGTGATTTGAGACATGCATGATCCTCTGAACTTCATCATTTATCCTAGGCTCGGGCCTGCCGCTAAGTATACTTGCCACTGGGTGGTATAAATGATCGATCAACTCCTTGAAACTGAACTCTGTGGAGTTATGCTTGAGCAGGGAGGTCCATGTGGTCACTGCCTGGGGTCTACCAACTCCATCCATATTCTACATGGAAAAAATGAATTTGTCCGCTTGGAAGAAAATGAAAAAGTACGCGAGTATGGAAGAGTACCAAAACATGCCTTTCGTGGTGAAATTAACCAACTGTTCGTGAATATTGTTCACCAAGAATGTGCTAAAGTTGAACTGGGTAGTGGGCTTCTCATCAGTGGAGAAAATGGATAAAAATCCCAGAATGGGTTCATCTACCCATTGATCTGAATAGTATCCCAACAAGGCGCATATGGACGAGATAATATGGTTTCCTTTGGTTGAAAACATGGAAGAAGGATAAGGGGGATTTGTGGAGAGAAATTGAGTAGATGGTGGGAGGAAAAGCTCAAATATTTGAGCTCTTTGGAGGAAGGTCATTTTCTGGTATAATTCTGTAAGAATTTCAATGTTGAAAGGTGATGCAGAGTCATCTCAAGGGATTTGCATCAATTGTTCGATGGATTCAAGCGTGATGAGGAACATAGTTTCTCCAGACGAGGAAACGAAGGCTCTTTGCTCGGGAATGTAGTGGGCTTGGCATTTGAGGGAAAACTATGGAAAAGAGTGAATCTGAGGAAAGAGATACAGGGGTAGATTGGACTCCCAGAGTCCAATTTCGTCACTCTGGTCCAGGAAAACATCTTTGAGCCATGACTGGAGGTCTAAGAAATCGAAATCACACTTAGTATCTGTGATTAAATAATCTTTGTCAGCCAATGGTATCCTATCAAGGTTGACAGGGGGCGGGAGAAACAAATTCTCCTCTCCTTCTGTTCATTTTGACTTTGGTGCCATTACTGCAATAGTACCTGCAAAAAACAACGTTAGAGGTGACGACTGTAGGTGGGGGTGACTGACAAAACGGAGAAAATGGGGTAAAAATTCTCTGGTGCGATGAGCGGGTAAATGGTGAAAGAAAGCAGAGTGAGGGTAGTTTTGAGTAAACGGGTGTCCATTGGGCGCAGGAGACAGGTCAACTGGTTAACGAATAGGTTATCCAGTAATAAATGGCCAACGTATCATTTAGGATGTGAGATGGTAGGTGACGACAACTGAGGGAATATGGATAGGCGAAGTGGTGTTTACCGATTGGGGTAAAAATCATGGTGAGGGGGCTTGCCACAAGTGAATGAGGGGGAAGGACTGACAAAAATTATGGGACATGACTCTTTCAAAAAAGGTGTATGATGACATCAGGAGGTGACGAAGGTATTTCAGACGGTAGGAGGTGTTGGGATTCAGGACCGGTAGATTAATGCCACGTATAGATAGGAGCCCGCCAGAGGAAAAATTCCATTTTGGAATCCCCCCCCNGGGGTCCGAAAAACACCTTGAGTCGTTGATCTATGCGCTTGTTTCTGGGCCACAGATTTGTGCGCGTTCTTTATCACACATTCCGGACCCCCCCCTCCATTAAAGGCAAAACGGACGGGGGGGGGTCCAGAATCCAATATTGATCGTAGATCTGCGTGCTTAAACCCGAGCCGTCCAGATGTGGGCGGGTCTTATCAGCAATTCCGAACCCCCCCCCTCCCCTCCGTTAAAGATAGAACGGTTAGGGGGGTACGGAAAGATCTGTTTACTGTAGATATAGGTGCAATCATCCGGACCATTGATATATGAACAAAGCATAAGTGAGAGCGCAGAAAATACATGCACCGAGAAACTTAGGATAAGTGCATTTCACGGGTTTTTCCCCATGGCCTTTCATGTCTACACCACCAAGGGGTTAGCCAAACAACCTTTTGGGTATCCAAATCATGGTATAACATTTATCATCAAGCTGGTTTTATTGAAGTAAATACACTAGCCATTATTATAACCTAGTGTCCTATGACAATTAACCCATATTAGACTATTGGGTTAAGAATTTACTCTACCCTGGCGCTATCTGACCAAGATTAGATAGTCTGACCATATTTATTCACTAATCTACCCTAGATCGCTTGGCTAAGATTGAACAGTTAGCCAAGCTTATTCACTAATCCTATCACCGTCAATTTAAAAAGAACTTGGCCATGCTTGAAATTTATGGACCAAGTTACTATTATTGCATGGGGCTTTTATTGAAATTCTTTTATGCCCTCTTTTCTTTTTTCTTTTCTTTTCTTTTTTCTTTTTTCTTTTCTTTTCTTTTTCTTTTTTCTTTTCTTTTTTTCAAATTATTTGCAAAATGAAAAATCATTTGTCAACAAAAACACTAGAGATAGATAATATTCCAGTCATCAGTTGATCCTATAACTTATAGGGTGATAACAACGACTCCACCTGGGGATGGTACTTTCCTTGTGAAGTGCCAAGAATCCGGGTTCTTGATTCTTTGAAAATTCCTCCCTAGTTGCCTTTGTCGTTTGATTGGTTTTATTCTAAAAAAAAATGGAAGAACAGTGGTCAGCGGATTAGGGCCTTCTCTTCGAGCTTCAACCAATTGATTAAAGTTATTCACTCATAAAATGCACGCAAAAAATAAAGATGGTATGTACAATGGAGTGTGCAACATCGAGTCTCTACTGAGGCGACAAATAATGCTTCAGCATTCTTCCATTTACCGGTCCTCCTGGCAGATCTGTCCCATCAACGTTGTTTAGCAAGAATGTGTTGTTTCCTCTGAATGATTGAATCATGAATGGTCCCTTCCATAGACTATCGAATTTTCCATGCTTTCCCTTGTCTTCATTTCTGGCGTCCCATCTCATCACCAAATCTCCTAGCTCAAAATCATCTTCCTTGGTTCTTTTGTCAAAAATCTTCTTGATGCTTTCTTGGACTACCTGAGTCTTGTTGAATACTTCTTCCCTAGACTGCTGCAAATGGATCATCTGATTGATCCTTCTTTGTGATTCATTTGGCTCGACTTGTATGTCTTGAAGCAATTTCATGATAGGGACTCCTAAGGAAGTGGGAAAAACTGCTTCTATGCCATAGACCAGTTGATATGGTGACATACCGATTGACCTTTTGGTGGTCAGTCTGTTAGCCCATAATGCGAACACCAACTTGTTATGCCACGATTTCTTATTTTCTTGCAACGTTTTCTTGATGATGTTTACCAGGGTTTTGTTTGAAGATTCAGCCAACCCATTCCCCTGAGGGTAGTAAGCTGTGGAATGTCCCAAACCAATGTGATATTGGTTGCAGAAATCTATGAGTTTCTTCAATCGAAAAGAAACTGCATTATCGGTTATAATCTTTCTAAGACATCCAAAACGAGACAAGATATTATTTTCAAGGAATTTGATAATAACAGAATCAGTGGCTTGCCTGCTAGGTACTGCTTCGATCCATTTTGTAAAATAATCTGTGGCAGTGAGAATCCACCTGTGCTAGCCTGAAGAAGGGGGGTGTATTTCTCCAATGAAGTCCAATCCCCATTGCTGGAAAGGGGATTCAACTGAGATCGGTTTCAGGGGGAGAGGAAGGAGTTTCCTTTTGCCTTCAAACAACTGACATTGATGACATGAAGTATCTATATGATGTACATCATCGAATAGGGTGGGCCAATAGAATCTAGCTCTGAGGATTTTGTTGGTTGTGACCTTCCAGTTCAGATGGCCACCACATTCTCCTGCATGAAATTCTTGTAACACTTTATCATCTTCATCTTTCAATAAAAAATTTAACAGAATACCTCCAGGATCTTTCCAATACAAATTGCCTTCTAGAATACAAAATTTTAATGCTTTCAACTTCAAAATTCTAGCTTTAGTCTTAGTCAAACCAGGGGGAGCTTGTAAATTATGCAAAACAAATATTAGGTCTGCATACCATGGGCAGTTGAGAAATATCTCTCTCATGCTTGGAGTCACCGTCTCGCCCTATTCATCTGCTATAGATAAGAAATTAATGTCAAGAGCATGGAAATTTGATTCCGCCATTAATTTTTCTAGGCCTTGACCTTTAATTAGTTTTGTAGGCTTAATCTCTATGTCATATTCTAAAATGACAGCAATCCATTTTCCTCTTCTT
>SNQJ01S0016383.1:0-34240 GCA_010110895.2 Picea sitchensis | reverse complement strand
CGGCTGTGGACACTATATGTTGGTCTGAGGATTTTATGGATTGAATATGATTATTGTCAAAGGTCATGTGATTTGTGGCACCTGAATCAATTATCCATTCATTATGACTAACAAAGGTATGAAGAGCTTTACCTACATTCCCAAAAGTAGCAATGAAAGAGGAAGCTTTCTCAAGATTACTGGTGGAAGCATCACTAGGCTCAACCACAGCAACAGAAGCATGATGGTTTGTCTTTGAATTTCGTTTGCGAGGTGCCTTGGAAAAATCCCACCATTCTGGATATCCAATCAATTCATAGCACCGTGACTTAGTGTGTCCGGTTCCACCACAGTGAGTACACATACGTTTTGGTCGTGCAACTCCTATTTCGTAGCTGCGATTTTGTGATCCAACCGGCTAATTATGATCATGATTCAGTGGACCAGATGTGCGATCTGGTTTCGGGTTTGTTTGCAGTTGTTGATACTTGAATCGGCGAGCTACCATAGCAGATGGCTCTGAATGTTCAGGTTCGCCATTCAATGCAGCTCGACGAACAGAATCACGACGAACATACGCATAAGTTTCTTCAAGATCCAGTACAGGATCCCTCCTGAGAATCTCACCTCGAATTTGTTCAAATTCTGCATCTAGTCCATTCAGAAAAATATGCACCCATAGTCTCTCAACTAATTTTTTATAGGAAATAACATCATCGGGATCTTTCATGACAATTTTATCACGATGATCTAGCTCTTGAAAAATTTCTATCATATCACCATAATAGGTAGAAAGTGGACGACCAACCTGTTTGGTAGAGAATGCTCGTTGATTCAGTGCAAAGAGTTGCGATTCATCTGCCCCGTCATAGAATGCTTTGGCAAGAGCAGTCCAGATTTCACGTGCAGTAGGTAATCTAAGATAGCGTTTCATAATATCCGGTGACATAGAGGTTAGTAACCATCCTTTGACCTTTTGATTCTCAACATACCACTTCGCATAGGAAGTATCAGTAACCTTTGGAGATGTTGTACTCGTCAGATATTCAAGCTTCTCATGCCCTGCAATTTGCATCTCCATGATTTGAGACCAGATATCATAATTGGTTTCAGTAAGGATGACATTAGTTGTGAAACTGGGGTTTTCTGATTGAACATGGATAACTGGTACAGAGGATGATTCGGGTTGGTCACTAGTCATGGTGCGAGGGATATATGAGAATTCAGGCTGTGATGATATAGAATGAATAAGAATACCTGCTCTGATACCAAGTAAAAAATACAGAGTTTGTGAGGAGAATACTGCTATGATATTTTTATATTACTGGCTGGGCATAAATAGCCACTGTACAAAGATTTTTGATCCTATAGTTTAGGACTGCTTGACTATCTATAAGGAAACTATAGCTATCGAGATACAATCACATATTTTCAGGGATTTTAGTAATTCTAGTCTATCTGTACAGCTAGCATAGAGGCAAATTAGGGGCTAGAATATTGGAGAACCAACTTGGAGATAATTACTCCTAATTGTCAACAGTCGATGATATAGCCAAAATGGTAAGTGAACAATTCAATGAAAATACAAATAAAATGTTTATATGAAATGGAATTGCTTAAAATTTTGGTCTCGGCTTTAAGAATAAAATCGAAACAAGTTTTCTAGATCTGTGTAGAAAAAAAAGAAACGTGGAAGGGTCTGCGAGCACTTAAAAATGAACAGTGTGGGGAAAACGCAGCAGGAGTGGAACCTTGGTAGATGGATTGACACTTTTTAAACCTCACCAATGAAACCAACTCCTTGTTGGCAATTCCTATTATGAAAATTAAAAGTGAATAACTTTTATGCAAGTTTTTTTCACCTATTGGTTATGAAGTGACCAGCAATTATGGGGTTTTTTTTCACCTATTGGTTATGAAGTGACCAACAATTATGGGGTTATTTTTCATAGTGACCAACTATGTTAAATTTATTAATAAACAATAGAAGTGATATGTTTGAGGCATCCATTGTGTTTGAGCATGAATAAATACACATTGGAATGTAGGTTCAGAACTAATAGAAAAACAAAGGATCCCACATTAAGAAATTGGATCCCTCTCGATGCTTGATAGATTCTGGTTCAACATGGATATACACTGGTGGAAGCCGACCAAGGTTAAAACTTGTGCAATGGATCATAACTAACAATTTTTGGTCTTATGTGGTTGTTTGGGAGTCTACGAATATTATCTTCTAAACCACTATTGAGATGTGCACAAAGGAGTAGAAATGAATCTTGAGGAGGGTTTGGTCAATCTAGTAGAGTTGAGTTCAATTGAGAGGTGATGAATGATGGCCCCTTTGATTGATGAATCATCATCAATAATTGGCGATTGATTGATTCATAACTTTCAACTCAGAAAAATACATCTGTACACTATATATAGGCATTGTAATTTGGAGTGCGGATAACATGAAAGAGTTGTTCAAGAATATTCCCTAATCGACACACCCTTTTTTTTGTTGACATGTTTAATCACATGAGGATGGGTTGGGATCAAACCTCTCCACCTGAATTGTGCAAACTTGACGCAAGCTTGTTCTCTTGCATGTGACAATGACAAGGAGGTACAATGTGGGTAGGGAGCAATGAATGTAGGAAACAAAATCATGAGTAGCATGGATACTTTAAGGATATTTTTGTAAAAATATTCGAATTTCTAAGGATGTTATATGTTTTCTATAAAATTTGGGCTATTTTTGATGTAAAATAATTTTATTTTAGAGAATTTGGGTGAATCACTTTCAAAATAAAATGGATTGGCTAATCTTTTTTTGGAAAAAACATGGAAAATTAGCCCATGGGATATATACCCCCTAAAATTTTCCCCGATGAGTAAAGGGATAAAGGTTGAAGGGTCAAACCAGTGTGACCAACATCTCAATATTATCTCCAACATTGTAATATCATCGTGTTTTGGAGGGCCGGTGATATTTTCCAATATTTTCCTGATATTTTTCGATATGTTAGTTTTGTTGACATTTTCTGATATTTTCCTTGATGTTTCAGATATTTTTATTTCCAAACCCTCAACGATATTTTCAACAACACGATGTTGGTAACACTAGTTATACCAATATTAAAGGGTTTACAAAGAAGCATGGGAAGGTGTGAAAATTAGTTGTACTAGACCTTATTAAGGAGACATGGGTAGAAGCAAACTATAAGTTAATAATTGGAAAGGAAAAACTATATTGGTAATTAAAATATAGAAAACAATATGTGTTATTCTTTGGCAGGGCCTCTAGAGAAAACCCATGGGTTTCAAGTGCAGGTGGGGGTCATCGTTGATGTTGGAGGACAAGAAGTTACTTTTTCCTCGGGCATTGGTCATTCTACAAGAAATTAAGTAAAAAGGTAAGTTTCCCTTTAAGGAATCTAGATCCTCTCCCCTTGTTCCATATTGGAGATGTTACCCTCATCATTTGTGCGATCAATAAGCAATGAAATCTCACCTCTACTTCTATACCAAAAATCATATAAAGGAGCTTTCCCATTAGTTAAACTATTTAACAAAATATCATTATTTCAAGTTTTGAGATCCAACAACAAAGGAATTGATTCCATTGCTAAAATTGGGAATACATTAGTAGCTAAAGAATTATCCCTCTAGGAGAGGCTTGTGACCTAAAATTATATCAAGTTATCCATATGACTCTTATCTTGGTATCTTCCAACAAAAAAACTTATATGAAAAAATGAACTTTAGACATTTGGTGGTGGGCATCGTCCTTCCTACCCTTGGAACATCAATTTTCAAATGAAGATACAAGGATGTATACCCTTCTACACTCTTTTGGTGGTGCATTATTTTCCCTCATCATGGCTCTTTCAGAGTTGTCACACAGGGTTTTCCTCCCTTTGTGGTGGTTGCATTTCATTTAGTTTGGGCCAATAGGAAAGGAGTCACACACGGAGGACAAGAGAATTTAGGTCAAGGAAGAGTAGCCCCCAAAGGACAGAGACTCTTGCAAGGATAAGGAAGAGAAGGAGGGGTATACAAATATAAACGGGTTGAGGAAGAGGTGTTGGTCATGATAGCTACCATGTCATGAGAGCAAGAAAGAAACAAGGTGTGGGTAGGCTAGGGTATAGATAGACTAGGACGTAGGTACGCTAGTTTCCTAGGGCTTGTTGAACCATCACAAATGCAAGGAATTCGATAATTTGAGAATTCTACCTCTACAAAGGTGACGACAAACTACAGAGCACCTACAAGAAATCTAGATTTGAGGATGAGAGGAGCAACTAGAACATTATCATTTTTATAAACATATTTTTGAATAATAAAAGTGATATTTTATACCAATGGGGGTTGTTAGACTGGTAACACTCAATATCTCATTCGGAGTCCTAATGATGAAGAATGTGTTGTTAAGAGGGTCACTAGTCGTAGAATTTGTTAATGACACACCATAGTTATAACTTAGTTATAGGAATTGTTTAACAACGTATTACATGGTGTATAAAAGAAATGTCTTGAAATATTCGACAACTCCTTTATTTTGTTTATTTCAATATAAAATTTAAGGGATTTAATAAAACATTTAGCATCCAAACCTAGGAAACACTTTACAAAGATAAAAACAATTTTTTTTTAGGTTTTTTGGAAAGCTAGATACTAATAAAAATTAGGCAGAACCAAGATAATCTACATATTAAAGTGGAGGTGTATTTTTTTACAGACTAATCAAATCAAAATATATACTAACAAAACACATATAACTTAAGAAAGAAAATTAAAAACCCTAGAAGGGCGTTGGCTATGGATTGCACCTAGACTAAGGTGTTGGAGAGGCTAAGGATTTCTTTATGGATTGCACATTGGACCAAAAGCACTAGAAAATCTTGCGAGGAAAATTAACAAAATTGGATGTCAAAATTTAGTTTGAGGTATTTATCTCTTGAATATTCAGACAAAAGGCTACTCATGTAAAAACGAGACTCCAATTCCCAAGCCTTTAATTTGCCCAGTAGTGCACCAATTTCCAGAATGAGAGTGTCATGACATTTATTACCTTTTGAGGCATTTATATATTAAATTTGAAGCCAAAGGATACTCATGGAAAACTGAGACTCCAATTCCCAATCCTTTAATTTTCCTAGCAGTGCTTGAATTTCCTGGATGAGGGTGTCATGATCTTTATTACGTTTCAAGATCATAAACCAAGTTGTCCAATATCCTTCCCACATTTCTTTATTTAATGAAGGTCTGCACCCAAATAGTGCAAACAACAAGTGTGATCCATGGCCTTGAATTCTAGTAGAGTCGAGTTTTAACTATGTAGAGAGCAACAAAAGGAGAGAACCAACAGGTAGAGGATAGACCTCTACAACAAACTATAACCAACAGAGCCTGCTAAAGCCACTTAATGCGTCATGATATTTATTACCTTCTAAGGCATTTATCTCTTAAATTTGTAGCCAAAGGATACTCATGGAAAAATGGGACTCCAATTCCCAAGCCTTTAATTTTCCTATCAGTGCTCGAATTTCCTGGATGAGGGCGACATGATCTTTATTACGTTTTAAGATCGTAAAACAAGTTGGCCAATATCCTTCCCACATTTCTTGATTAAATGAAGGTCTGCACTGAAATAATGCAAACAACAAGTGTGATCCATGGCCTTGAAATCTAGTAGAGTAGAGTCTTAACTACATAGAGAGAACCAACAAGTAGAGGATAGATCTCTACGACAAATTGTGACCAACAGAGGATGCTAAAGCCACTTAGTGCCAAATGAAGCCACTAGAAACATAGACCTCTAAATACTCTACACCTATATTGCATGAAACCTCCACTTTATGATTTTCACATGTAATATCTTCATGGCTCTACTCTATGGTTAAAATATCGTGCATACATACATTGAATATTGTCCTAATCCTCTGGTTTAAAAAAATGTTATCATCTTATGTGGGTTGATAAGAAGTGATCCTTTCATGGTTTTAGGCACACAATTTGAATAAAAAACACACAGGACAATGCTTCTATGAATAGTTAAATAACAATAGCTTACAGGAGAAGTAATATGATGAGAAACCAACACTACTCAGTGGGGAGGATCAATGGTGCATGACTAGAAGGGACTTGCGAACAAGGGCTTTCAATAAAGATACCCTAGGCAATATTTTCTTGCCTCTAATCTATAATTGCAATTAAATAAATCTGAAAAATGACAATTATATTAAAAAAAAACACAGATATAAGGACAGGCATACAATGCCACAATGAATTACTTGGAAAACACCCTCTTGGAGGAAAAATCCATGGAAAAATAAAGTCTCAGTACTCTTAGCAATAAATGTTCAGAGTATAAAATCATGCCAACTAGATTACATAGTGGGCATTAAAAAACATAGTGCATTCTCAAAAAAACATAATTTTCTACTTCTATTAAAAACTCACTTTTGTTACATAATCATTGTTGGTACAGAATCACTGGCTCTCCATCCATCATGTCTCTTCCTCTTCCAACAATATAGAATCTCCTACCATCACTGAACCATAACCTCTAAATGGTAAAGCAATTTTTTGTTTTTCATTGGTAAACTCTCATCTTTTACAACAAATTAAAAAAATAGGTAAAATAGTAAATACATACACCATCTCGATGGATCACAGACTCAAACCCTATGGATCCTACGAGCCAAGTCCTAACTATCTTTCCTTACAAAATCATAAAAAGTGACCTTGTATATAGGAAATCTACTTCAAAGCAGCACTCAATTTCAGTAACTGAAGTTAGATTGTTATTTATGACTTGTCTTTAACTTTTGTCTCTAGTTATAGAAGTTTGTCCAAATAACTCATTAAGTTCCAGCACAAATTCCATGACAATAACAAGAGTAAACAATTAAAAGAGATGGATTTGTGCAAATGGATAGTCATATTAACATGGAAAGAAATCCTCAACAACAGATACACCACTTCATTTTTGCATAAGCTTGCAACTAAGAAGGCATCACAAAGGAAAAAACAATCACAAAGGATTAAGGGAATCCATTTCCTGCATGCTAATGTATGTTTCAAAAAACCATATTAAAACCAGAGGAAATCAATACAAGTGATCAACTGTAGCTTTTAGATTCCATTATCCCACCCTTCTTGATAGATTTTTGCAACCAAATCCAACATAACTGGCATCGGAATCTGTTATCCAGGATCCAACTCTTTTCTCTGATATTCTGCAACTTAGAGACTATGATCTAGTAGTAAAGTGCATCCAATCTAAAGGAACATTTGTAGTCTTTAAATTCCATTGACAATGAATTAGGAGGTATCTAAGCTCAATAAATGCAGAGGGTTGTTAAATGTTTGCAACTTTCCTTAATTTTAGAATACATCCAATGCATGTATGGCATACATACACATTGGATGTATATATATGATTACAACATGTTTATATTTTTGATTGTGCAAATGCATGAAAAAATAAAGTCATCTTCATAAGCAATGCAACAAGCCTTTGAGTCAATAACTTCCTAAGTTACTAAATACAAGAACTTAAATAAATACATACCCTGATGCTTGTAATAAAGAAACCCTTGTGCAAAGAGCCCTTCATGACAACACCTAAACAAAATGAATGAACTAATCCTTACATAGGTGCCTCTGCTTATCAAAAGTAGGGAGGAGAAAAGAATAAATAAATAATATAATAGATTGTAACTTACAGTGGGCTATAACTAGGAAAATCAGAATAGACCTATAAAGAAAGGATAAACAAATGAGGATCCGACATGGTAGAAGAATAAAAGATTAAAGCCCAAAAAATTTAGATTAAAAAGGAAAGGAAAAAGAGGTTAGGAAAACATGAAGTAATTGTTGACCTTAGGCACGAGAATCCCTCAAATAAGACCCATGGAGTGAGTTCTATGTTTCATTAGGTAGCCTAAGGCATCAAATACCAACACATACAATGAGGGAGCTAACAATAAACATTGCTTAATAAATATATGAATACTAAAGGTATTAGAGGAATATTTGTTCAAATTTAATATGTATCAACAAACAAGGTGGAGACTACTTTAATGAACTTGGGCTCAAAGTCAATTTCTTTAAGCATAGAATTAACAAAGTGCCACTCATCTCCATCATAAGATTTTTCAAAGTCTATTTTTGTTAATAGGATTCCTTGACCAAAGTTTCTCATCCCATTCCATCCCTTCCCAAACTACGAGGAGGTTGTCCAAAACAAATCCCACTCCAATAATCACACTCTGCTCAAGTCCACTAATGAGCTCATAAAGAAACAAATTGGCTTGGAGATTTAATGTGAAGTGTGAAAGAAGTATATATTTTGGGGTTCTGTGTAATCTCTCACCCATGAATAGTAACTCTGCAATAATAATTAATCTTGATGATAGATTGAATATACAGAGTTTGAAATGTTGATGATATAAATCAACACAAGTCTCTCCAAAATACTATTGAAATAAATTTTATTCTTGAGGCTAGTTCTTTGAAAACAATTTTGTAATCCAGTATTAGCAAAATGATTAGTCTCCAATGGTGATCAATTCAGGATCACTAACTACTGGGACCCGTTTGATGTTCCCATGATTATCCATAATACCTAGAATGTTGACTTGTAAGTCTTCATCGTAAACTCTAAGAAGCAGGGTCAGTGAAGTCCCAAGTAGCTTTATAAAATTATGAAAGGTAGCCCATTTATTCTTGGGGCCTTAGGATCTACCATGCTATCAATATCTCTATTGAGCTCTTCCAAGGAGAGGTTGAGATCACAATAATTTATATCCTTCTAGGAAAGGGTCACTAGGACTAATTGAAGACTTCAATCAAGGCAGCCTATGTGTGTTGAGTTAAAAGTTGGGTTGTAAGAACTTGTTTATATTGTTCAAAAAATTCATGAATAATATTGGTGTCTTATCATCCTACATGTATCAATTTTGAGGGAATAACTATTTTCTGGCATAGGTTTTTCTCAAGACCCTGAAAAAATAATTTAGTCTCCACTTGTCACATAGTTGGTAAAATCATTGATGCACTGATTGTCCAACAATAGATAGGAAATCATCAGAACTGTATCAATCTACCAAATGTAGTGTATCATATAAGCTACATCACTTTCTACCACTTGCCTACACTTTACCTCACAATCTATTGGAATATTGCTTAAGTAAAAAGTAGAATTAATTGAAGGGACGGGATCAAAACTCTATGATAGTCAATTAGGTATAATAGTAAGTGGGTGGCATTATAATGTTGTCATCACAAGATTAACGGGTTTACAATTACCATGTGCACTCACAATTTAGATCTTAACATCAATAGTAGGCTTTCCTTTGTTTCTTATATAATTTCACTAATTTTACACTCAGTTAGAGCAATCTAGTGCAATATAAATAATTGGGCACATGTTCAATTTAGCTTACATATTAAAATAATCAACCTACACCTTGAATCCCATTCCATGAATTTTCCATTGTATGTTTATATGAGTATGAATGTGCAAAGGTCCAATACATAAGGTTGGGCGAATGTGGAAGCAGTGGAAGTGTTTAGTTTGTCTCTTATGAAGACAACATATTTACACACCATGCATCTGCATGGGAGAGATAACACATAATCGTTACATATAACCTACATTCCTTTCTAATTGAAATAAGAAGATAAGGATCATGTTTTAGATGGTTGTAAAGGAGTAATGTCAATACTGTGGTGATGTTTAACTAATTTGTAGCTTCAAATATGTACCATGATTTTTCCTGCTACAAGAACTATTTGAAGAATGGAAGAATTTCTTCCATATTTCTCTCAAATATGCTCTGAATAGAGTCATAGACATAAGCAAAGTATCAAGTCAACACTCTCTATCATCATCATGAAGCAAATAGTCATTTGTTCTATAAAGGTATGACTTGAAATTTTCATCTATTTAAGCAACTTAAGGTTGATGGTGCCATATGATGTGCTTTTCCATTTCCATAATATTCCTATTAAAAATTTTATGCAAGTGAGGAAACTGGACATATGCGTCCTTAACAAAACCGAGACAGTGGAGATACTATAATGAGAAAGTAAATGCATTTGAAAATTTATTTATTATGGTCAAGACAAGTTGGCCAAAGTCACTACTATTAGACTAATTAACAATTATTTATATGCAGAATAAACTCTTAAAAGAATCGAAAACTTGAATTTCCGAATAAATCATACTTCCAGCCATTGATGCTACTTTTTCTTTACTAATTGTTGTGGAATTTTTCCCACTTTGACGCCATATTTTCTTTGGGCTCCTTTTGAGCTGTCTTGAACTTCGATACCAGCCTTGCATTCCTTCACTACTGAAATAGACAGAAAAACTAATCTTTCATCCGTATGACACTTCCAATATCTTCTCACTCTAACTTGATGGTGTAACACTGAAGGGGATTGAAGTAGCAAGCTTGGGGACCAAACAGAAGTGTTTATAGACAAGCTTCCATCAAGCTTATGTTGGCTATGTGTCAAGTGTTCCACAGATCATGGTAGAGAACCGCAAAGTAAGTAATGGACCACTTTAGGAGCTCCAAATAAGAAATTAATTTAACTGTAGTCGGTTTCCGTCAACATAAGGAAATAACTGCAATTGATTTCGAAATCAACTGCAACTGTTATTGGATCTATCCATGACAGTTGAGGAGCCGTTAATAACCATTAAGGGAGCTTACATTCTCCCACTTGGTCCATACTTCCACTCTTAATGTCTCATCTTAAAACCCATTGAAAATCTGTATTAAGTAATAGATACATGAATCATGGTGATAAGTCCTCTTATGATGAGTATTATCTTCCATGTATTACTATGTATTTATTTCTATTATAACTTATGTGGCAACAATTTCTTAATGAATAAACCTTATGTTTATTCTTGGTCCTACACATATGAATTCTCTCAAATCAAATCAAGGTGCACATAAATATGAGGAAAAAATCACAATAATTAAGAATTTAATTAAAATAACATTGTCCATACAATGAGAAACTACATAATGGAACCAAGTCCCATATTCATTACATGATCCTTGAATTTAAATGGGGGCATGCCCTTAGTGAAAGGATCAACGATCATCAACTTAGTGCTAACGTGCTCAATGACCACTTTCTTTTCTTTAACACATTCCCTTATAGCTAAATACTTAATGTCGATGTGTTTATTTCGACTCCCACTTTTGTTGTTTTTAGCCATAAAAGAAACAACTAAATTGTCGCAATACATTCTCAATGGCTTAGAGATAGAATCCATAATTCTAAGCCCATAAATGAAACTCTTAATCCATACACCATGTAAAGTAGCCTCAAAACAGGAGACGAACTCAACTTCCATAGTGGAAGTGGCAATCAAGGTCTGCTTGGCACTCCTCCATGATACAGCTCCACCGACCATCATAAAAATGTATCCTGATGTTGATTTGCGTGAATCAACACATCCAACAAAGTCAGAATCTGAGTAGCCAATTACTTCCAAATTGTCGGTCCGTCTATACATAATCATGTAGTTTTTGGTTCCTTGAAGGTACCTCATTACTTTCTTTGCATCTCTCCAGTGGTCTATACCTAGATCACTCTGATATCATCCCAACATTCCCACAACAAATGCAATGTTAGGTCTTGTGCATACCTGAGCATACATTAGGCTTCCGATAGTAGAAGCATATGGAATGTTCTTCATTTGTTCCCTTTCAAAGTCGTTCTTCAGGCATTGGTTCAAATTGAACCTACCACCCTTCACAATGGGAACTATACTTGGTGAACAATCCTTCATCCGAAATCTCTCTAAAATTTTATTAATATAGGTTTCCTGAGACAGACCCAAGATGCCTCGAAATTTGTCTCTATGGATATCAATGCCAATGACATAAGATGCCTCACCCATATCCTTCATATCAAAATTTTTAGAGAGGAATTGTTTCACCTCATGCAACAAACCCTTATCATTGGTTGCTAGCAAAATTTCATCCACATATAAAAAACCCTTATCATTGGTTACAGCAAAATGTCATCCACATATAAAATAAGAAAAAAAATTTAATCCCACTAACTTTCAGGTATATACATTGATCCATAATGTTTTCTACAAAACTGAAAGAAGAAATTACATTATGGAATTTCAAATACCATCGGCGGGATGCTTGTTTTAAACCGTATAAGGATTTCTTGAGCTTGCGAACCAATTGCTCACCATCACTAGAGGGGAATCCTTCAGGTTGTTTCATGTAAACCTCCTCCTCTAGATCTCCATTGAGAAATGTTGTTTTCACATCCATTTGTTTCAACTCCAAGTCGAAATGGGCTACTAATGCCATAATAACGCGCAAGGAATATTTCTTAGATACAGGAGAGAAAGTCTCTGTGTAGTCGATTCCTTCTTTCTGAGTGAATCCTTTAGTAGCAAGTCTTTCCTTGTATCTCTCAATGTTGCCCAATGAGTCTTTCTTTTTCTTAAAGACCCATTTACATCCAATGGATTTTGCACCATCAGGAAACTCAACAAGGTCCCAGACTTCGTTACTCTTTATACAATTCATCTCTTCCTTCATGGCATCATACCATAACTCTGATTCTTTGCAACTCATGGCTTGTGAAAAGGACTCGGGATCATTTTTGGCTCTAATGTTATAGTCAGATTCTTGCATATACACAACATAATCATCAAGAATTGTTGATCTCTTTGGTCTAGTAGATCTTCTTAATTTTGTACCACCATCATCCTGAGAAGTATGTGGTTCAACTCGTTGCTCAAAAGTTCTTGGAAACTCTTGAACTACTTGATCTACTGGAATGCCGTCAGCAGCTTATGGAACTTCAAAAATTGGTTGTTCAACACCAGTTTGTACTTGAGGGGTGCTATGAACAATAACCAATCTATCACTTGAGGTGGAAGGTTGAGATTCTGAATGATCCTTCTCAGAAACTATGTTCCTGGTTTGATCACTTCCACTGATCAAGTCATTTTCAAGAAACTTTGCATTTCTTGATTCCACAATCCTAGTGCCATGAGATGGACAATAAAATCTGTAACTTTTAGACCTTTCAACATATCCAATGAAATACCCACTAATGGCCCTTGGGTCTAGCTTCTTCTCTTGTGGATTATATATTCTCACTTCAGACGGGCATCCCCAAATGCGCATATGTCGCAAACTTGGTTTCCAACCTTTCCATAATTCAAATGGTGTTTTAGGAACAACCTTGGTTGGAACTCGGTTTAATATACACACTGCCATCTTAAGTGCTTCAGTCCACAAGGATTTAGGAAGATTGGAGCTACTAAGCATACTCCGCACCATGTCGAATAATGTTTGGTTTCTTCTTTCTACTACACCATTCTGGTGGGGTGAACCAGGAATGGTGTATTGAGCAACAATCCCATGCTCTTGAAGAAATTTTGTGAATGGCCCAGGTGCTTGTCCATCTTCTGTGTATCTACCATAATATTCTCCACCTCTATCTGATCTCACAATCTTAATTTGCTTGCTGTATTGTTTCTCTACTTCAGCCTTAAAGATTTTAAAGGCATCTAATGCTTCGTTCATTTTATGAAGCATGTAGAGATACATATATTGTGAGTAATCATCTATAAAAGAGATGAAGTATCTCTGACCATGTGAGTCCATGTCTGGACTACATATATTAGTATGTATGATCTCTAATATGTCTGAACTCCTATTGTCACCTTTCTTTGACTTGTTGGTCTTCTTTCCTTTTATGCAATCCACACAAGTCTCAAAATCAGTAAAATCCAGAGTATTAAGTACCCCTTCATTTACCAATATTTTAATTCTTTCTATAGAGATATGACCTATTATTTGGTGCCATAATTTAGAGGAATCATCATTAATAACACATATTTTTGTGCCAGTGTTAACATGCATTGAATCATAAGTGACGTTGTTTTGTAAATTAATGCAGTAAAGACCATCAGACAAAATACCATTCCCAACACAATCAAATTTATAAAATAAACTGAAAGATACTTCTGAAAATTTGAAGGAATATCCAAAAGGTACAAGCCTTGAAACTGAAATCAAGTTTCTAGAAAATCTTGGAACATAAAAGGTCTTTTCTAATTCTAAAACAAAGCCACTACTTAAAGTTAAATAGCATGTTCCTATGGCTTCCACATGCGAGCCCATTTTGTTTCCTGATAAGATGCTTTGCTCACTTCCCACTGGCTTCCTTAGGTTTTGCAAACCCTACAAGGAATTCAAAATGTGAATTGTTGATCTAGAATCAATCTACCAGGTGTTAATATTGACATTAACTATATTAGATTCATAACAAACAAACGAGATTGCATTACCTTTGTCTGCAAGCCCTTTCTTAAATTTGGTGCATTCCTTCTTCATGTGTCCCTTCTTTTTATAGAAGAAACACTTGGAATCCTTCTTGATATCAGTTTGGGGAGGTACTTTACCTTTCCCTTTCTTATTGGCTTGAGATTTTCCCTTTCCATGCATTGCCAAAATTGCACTTTCTCCCAGTTCCATCACTAGTCTCTCTTCCTCTTGAGCACACATGGTCATGAGTTCATTAATTAACCATTTATCATGATGTGTGTTGTATGAGATTTTGAAGGGTCCGTATTGGTGCGGAAGGGTGTTCAGGATGTAGTGCTCCAGGAAAGACTATGATATTTCAACCTTGAGTTTCTTCAATTGATCCACAATGTCCCTCATTTGCATGATGTGCTCGTGCACACCTTTCACATTGGTGAGACTTAGGGATGAGAACTTCATGATTAGGGTGCTTTCTAGTGCCTTGTCTGAAGTGACGAATTGATCATCAATGGCTTTCAGCAAGTCTCGGACCTTTTCATGCTGATCAACGAAAGCATGAATACCAGTTGAAATTTTATTCTTAATGAACATCATGCTTGGGCGATTAGATCGCTCCCATCGTTCATAAAGTGTGATGTCCGTTGCAGTGCTGGTATTAGTGACTGTTGGTGGTTCATATTTCCTAATAGCATATTCTATGTCCATCCACCCCAAATGAAGGAGAACACTCTCCTTCCAGACCTTATAGTTATCTCCCTTAAGTTCAGGGATATGACAACAAATTTCAGAGAAATTTGCAGGTTGTACAACTGCATAAAATTAAAGATTACATGCTTATGTTAAAATTGAGGTCTAAATTAAATTTCATGCTTTACCAATGTAAATCATGCTTAAAATTGAATCTAATGACATAAAAATTGCCTGTGGGATAAATTTCCAATTCAAGTAGATTCAATTATTCTATCATGGATTTGAACTTTATGATAAAACTATTAATTCATAATTCCTGTCGGTAAGTTATGCATAATTAAATATTTTATCCTAATTAATTATATAAATATAATAAAAATTCTTGTGGGATAAAATTTATTATATTTAGTATAATTAATTACAATTTATGTCTAAATATTCCTTATGTGATCCTAATCAATCATAATATATAATATTATTTAATTAGAGATGTTGTGGCTATTCTCTAATCAATTAAAAATTATATGGATCACTAGACATTATTTCTTTTATGCATAAAAAATAACTTAATATGAGAATAATTATAAATTGCATGAATAAAACTACAATATTCATGCATAACATTCAACTATGGGTCTCGTGTATTCATCCAAAATAGCATGTTTTTAATTAGAGCATAAATAATCAATTCATGCAAATTAAATATGAGCATAATTAATAAATTTGCACAACAACCCAACAACGAACATACTCAATCCCTAATGTTCAGAAAAATTTGATAACTGACACAAACACACTGTTAATTAGAATTACACAACCACATTAGCACAGCGGAAGCATGGTGGGCCCATAACCCACAAGCCCTAGGATCGAAACCTGGCTTTGATACCAAATGTTAGACTAATTAGCAATTCTTTATATGCAGAATAAACTCTTAAAAGAATCGAAAACTTGAATTACTGAATAAATCATAGCTTTGGCCATTGATGCTACTTTTTCTTTTACTAATTGTTGTGGAAGTTTTCCCACTTTGACACCAGATTTTCTTTGGGATCCTTTTGAGCTGTCTTGAACTTTGATATCGGCCTTGTGTTCCTTAACTACTGAAATAGATGACAAAACAAATATTTCATCCGTATGGCACTTCCAAGATGTGATCACTCTAACTTGATTGTGTAAGCCTGAAGGGGATTGAAGTAGCGAGCTTGGGGACCAAACATAAGTGTTTATAGCCAAGCTTCCATCAAGATTCTGTTGGCTATGTGCCAAGTGTTCTATAGATCATGGTAGAGAACTACAGAGGAAGTAATGGACCACTTTAGGAGCTCCCAACAAGAAATTAATTTAACTGTAGTCGGTTTCTGTAAACATAAGGAAATAACTACAGTTGGTTTCCAAATAAACTGCGTCTGTTATGGGAGCTATCCATGGCAGTTGAGGAGCCCTTAATAACCGTTAAGGGAGCTTACAACTACTTCATGTGTTATTACTATACTCCCTAGATTTATAGTCAAGGGCTATATTTTGCAATGTCATGAGAGTCATGAGTTAGACTCAGATTCTGGGAAAGAGATTTCCAAGCTCAGCTCGATCCAAACTTAGGGTTGACCAAGTTTTCCTCTTGTTGTGATTGGAAAGAGAGAATTTAAGATTCAATCTAAAACATGTAGCTCTCTTATGATGATACCATATTAATCACAAGCCTCCAAAGTTATCTTCTGGATCATTAGCCATATTTAAATCCCCACAAAAAAAATGGACAAGCCTTCTATTTAAATCACATAACATTTACTTACCTTCTGTTTCTCTGCTTGCACTAGATTTGTGGGGCTTATCAACATCGTGCAAACCAAAAAGGTTAAAGGGATTAATAACATGACATGAAAGAATTCTGGCAAATTGGCAATGTATTGAAAAGGATCAGAGCAATAGTCAAGTGTTCACCACCATAGCCTCTCTGTATTGGGCACTAGTCGATTCCACAATCTATAAAATTTCAAGTTCAATCATGTTAACTCACTCAAGAACCTCTGTAGTGCTCACGAAATGGAAAAACCTATACAATACAAAGCATTTCCAAGAGAGTTGATCAGAACATGCATCATAAAGCTCTGACTTGAACCCAATGCATATTTGGGCAGATCCCGTGTGATTTATACTAGATGGGAGGGCCAAATCACTCCCATAAATCCCCTTGTTCTTTGGAATTGGGATATTGGAATATTGTAGCTGCCCATACCATGAAATTGGGGTGAATTAAAACATAAACCCCGATTTATACCAAATGGGAGGACAGAGCTGCTACCGGAAATTCCCATATTTCTGGAAATTGGGCGAATGGAAGATTGGGTTTCAAAATTTCATGGACCATATATATATTTTTTTCTCTCTCCCTCATAAAAACGCGTGATAACATGATTTTTCTTTTAAAATAAATTAAGGGGGAAAGACAAAAGTTTTAAAAAACCATTGCAATACAAAAAATTTGCCCTATAAAAATTTGGAGGCCCCTTAATTTTGCCCATAAGAGAAATTTCGCCCCTAAAATCACCCATGGTCCATTTAAACCTAGAGTTGTAGACTCTTTCTAGTGTTGTTTCCACAAGGTGCCTCATTTAGGGGCATTATCTATTGTTAGAATATGTTACTACATAAGGGACCCAATTACACCATATATGATTCTTCATTTCCTAGCGTTGTCGATCTAGGGGTAAATTCCCACTCTGACACTCAAACCATTGCCTACTTTCCAAGCCAATGAATTCCCAATGAGGGGAAAGGAAACACCCAATGGTTTCCAAATGATAGAGGCATTTGTGGTTGGTTTTTTCCTTCGCCTAATTCAATTTTCTACACATAGAGGCTCAATATACTTAATTCTTGTTACTTCTTGTGACAAACCTGAGTGCTTAGTCAACCTGCATAGATTTTTAGCTACTGAAAATTTTCTGAAGTACCCCCCAAAGGATTTACTCTTGGATAATCTCTTCCATTTATCTGAAGTAAAACCCTCATTTTCCTTTTTTCCCTTCCATATAAAACCAAGTGATTTATTTTTGATATTTTCTGGAGTGCTCGTGGGAATATATTCTATGGAGAGCCAACAAAATGGCATGGATTCAATACCAATTTTAATTAGGTCAAGAAACTTTAGAGAGACAACCAATGGGTACACGAACCTATGATTCTCTTTTCTATGTTCTAATAAAGTCGTAACCTAAAATAATAGTTATTGGATTTTAAGTGAAATCCTAGGGATTTCATCCCTTTGTTGACGACCAACACTTGGAAGGGAAGCTTCTAAGTAATTATCTCTCATATGCCACTCATTCAATGCATTAATGGAGATAGATTATTTTTGAAAATTTGTTTCCATTCATGTTGCTAGGCCATACAACTCTAGGGATTCTTTCAGGGTTTTAGTGTGTTTGATAGAACATGCTTCAAACAAAAAAACAACATATAACAATTTTAGAATTTGCAAGCTTTAGGATATTGAAAAACTTATTGATTTTGGCCACATTGCTTGAGATAGGGATCCTCTCTCAGTGAAGCTAGGGCTCCTCTGTCTCTAATGTCACTCAATCTAGGGCTATCAGGCTCCTTTATCTCTAATGTAACTCAATCTAGGGTTGTCGAGCTCCTCTGTATCATCTTTCACTCCTCTATCCAGTCAATATCCTCTATCTCCTCAGTTTCTCATTTGTCCCCTCAGTCAGGATCGTCTATCTCCTCAGTTAGGATCCTCAGTCACTTTTTAGTCCCTCCTCTGTCTCCTCAGTCGCTTCTTAGTCAAGATATGAATGCGGTGATTAGATCATCAAGAGGCGAAATTGTTGTGAGGTAGGGATATCGACGCGAAGGTAGGGATATTGGTGTGAAAAGTAGGGATATCGATGAAATTGTTTTGAGGTAGGGATATCTGCGCATAGGGATATCGACGAAATTGTTGTGAGGTAGGGATATCTGCGCATAGGGATATCAACGCGAATTTGATGAGGTCATGATTTTTTTTGACATGGGACTTCCATTAAGTGGATCATAATATGATGGCTAAATGTGGCAATGACCGTAACTTTGAAACTAGATACCTTAACTAAATCTCAATTTGGATAATTTGAGGTGAGTAGCAATGAAAGTGCATTTGGGAACATAGAGAAGACACCATATTGTGAGGTTGAATGTGACTCAATAACAAAGGCACAGAAAATTGACAAATGGGACAAGCCCTTATTCAAAGGCCACGATTACATGGTTGGATTAATGGTGAATGGACAAGACTCAAGACCTAATCACACTTATAAAATTGTAGGATAAGGTGATACAATATTGATTCTCTATAACTACCCAAACTAGAAGTGATGACATATCCAATAACATAAAAAAATCATTGTGTTTCCTTTTTTTTGTTTTTGTTTTTTATGTTTTGGGAATGATTTATTTTTCATTTCTTGTTATTGATTTTTTATTTTTATAATATTAAAACAGTGTTTTTGTTATCTAACAGGACATACCTCCTGAGACGTAACTTTTGTGGCAAACTGGATGTCCTTTTGACAAACTAGAAACAAAGAGAATTATGTAAGATCAATGACATAATATACAAACCCCTCATAAAGAAAACAAATTATCCATTGAAATAGAACATTTGTAAAGAATCAAGGATAAAACCTTGATAAACTCATCTGCCAGAGTCTAACCGAGACAAAGATCTTGATGGAATTTTCGTATATGTTCAAAGAAATCCAAATTAGGAAAAGGATCCAATTCCTGGATCACGACAAAAAAAGTAAAGAAGAACAAAACAATTCTTATAGATAGAAAAGCAAAGTTATTGTATAAGAATAACAAATAAGTCCCTAGAAAATGAGAACCAAACACAGATATGCACATACCTTGACGAAATTATACAATGAATGATCAACATCCACAATTAATCGATGCAATAATGATAATACTTGAGAAGATGTCTCTGTAGTCCTTTCACCATCTTTTACCTGATCAGAGCTAAAGTAACATGCAACCAGTTTTGATATTATTCACTGCAGCCTCAATCTTGTCCAAGATCAACAATGTGGTTTTAAGAAGAAACTGCACAAAAATAAAGAATAAAAACATTTTCTTACCTGAATTTGATTGCCTACTACATGAGAGGTCTCTTCCGAGGGCATTAATTTAAATATGTCAAGTAGAGATGACATCAGATGACAACACTGATCTTGCAATTCGTGGAAACCTAATGAAAGAAGAATAAGGTGGAATAGATAGTTGAAAAGTCATTCAAAGGAGGTCATTTAACTTAAACCCATTATACTAAAAGCAACATATTATGGGAGGGAATCTCACTTACTCCATATAAAATAACTATTCAACTTCTTTGAAAGAAAGAGTCTCAAATTCTGTTGTAAAATGTAACAATATGCAAAAAGGAAGTCATGGTAACAATGTTTAACATTTTTCCTTTACATACTAATGTATCATCTTTATAAATGACAACATCCTTATCCATGACAACATAAATATGAAGCACAGGCTTTCATAAATTTGACAATTTATAGAATTAATTCAATCATTTTGTTGTTATTATCAATATTGTAGTTTCTTAAAAAAATGAGTAAAACATTTTGCAGCAACATAAATGCATCTTAACTTCTTAAAAGCTTCTGAAAATAAATAAAATATGGCACGCGCTTACCAACAAGTGTTGGAAATAGAATATCTATGCTTAATAATGTCAATAACAACACCCAGTTTAGCCAAGGGATGGCATCGATGTCGAGCATGAACAACATAATTGATCTGATAATGGATCTGTAATAGAAACTGCAAATACATCCAAAAAGAAACTCTAAATCTCGAGTTTGAGATATTATTCCAAATATGTAATAGGTATGACCAATAGCAATGGAAGAAAAAACAAAAGTTGTTTGATTAGATTAGAGATCAATCTAAACCCCTAAGAAATAAAACTGAATAAAATAAAGGAACCAAGTACTTTAGCGGCTAACCCCATAATCTTCTGCAGAGATTCCTTCTCAAAAACCCCAAAAGTACTATCAAGCTTCTCAAAAGAAGTCTTCGCCACATCAAGCAACCCATTATGTGCATATCCTGCAATCAACATTGTCTAGGAAACCACATCTCGTTGAAGCATTTTGTCAAACAATTCACATGCATTCTCTATGCTGCCACATTTTGCATACATGTCTATAAGGGCATTGGCAACAACTAGATCAGACTCAAACCCAGATTTTATAATTTTTGTATGAATCTCCATGCCCTTCCATAGTGATGCCAAATTAGTTCATGATGGAAGAACAATAACAAATGTGAAGTGATTGGGTTGGAGACTTGTTCTTGACATCTGGTGAAAGAGTGCTAATGCCTCCTCGGGAAGCCCATCCCTTGTGCAAGCAACAATCATGACTGTCCATGAGCACGCATTTTGTTCATGCATTTGGTCGAATACTTTGCGAGCGTCCACCATAGTGCCACACTTGGCATACACGTCGAGAAGTGTGTTGTGTAAAAGTGTGTCTCCCATAAATCCGCTCTGCTTGATGTGGGAATATATGGATCACCTTACCCTGTGGTAGGGCATTTCTTTGAATACATCCCTGTAGAAGACAAATATACATAGAGCAGTCTAAACGTTTACCTGTGATACCAAGAACGCCTAAAGCCTCGCTGAAGTGGCCCTGTTTACAGAGTGTCGATATGGTTAAGAGATGCAGACTCCTTCTTTCTCCTATGGGGTGATCTACTTGTAATTTTTAAACCTGTGAAGTAAAGCAATGCATATAGATTCTTAAGAAAAATAGAATTTAATCAATGGCTTATACATAGAGTACACAAAGATTTTATACCAGAAACCCTCAATCAAGAAAACCTTTCTTATATTCATCATATCGAATTTCATCATTCACTATACAATACATACAATATTTTTAGGTATTCCATAGATACCAAAACCCTAATCCCTAAAAATGGAATTATTTTTAGTAAACCGCTAAAAATAGCAAAATCCCCTAAAAATAGGAAAAAACGCCCAAAAAAAACATTTCGGGGCATTGCCTCGAATGCTACATGTAACCAGGGGGGACATACCTGCCCCCCCCTAGGACCCCCCTAGGAAAGTGCCCAACACACACAGCATGAACAAATCACTACTATGACGGATCGTGAGACGTAGTTGTCATATCTGACGCACCCACACACACACATGCAAAGAATATAACACATACCCAACAATCCTTTGTCCCAACTTGCTGTCAATCGGGGTCGGTTGAGTTTTTTTTTAGTGTGGGTTATAAAATTTTGGTGTAGTACTGATCATGGGTGGGGTTTTGTTTATTCGGGGTTTTCAAATTTGGGAGGCAAGGGTCTTCAATAGTGGTCAGGTTTTGTTTGATAATTTTTTTTGTTTATCTATTATATATTTTATATAATAATATAATTAATATATGATATAATTAATATATTATATTGAGGGCGTAACAGTTAAGAACATGAGTTTACTCCCTAGAGGTCATAGGTTTACGGATATATGATTGCAATGACAATGAAGATGACATTGACGATGACGATGAAAATGGCGATGATGACGACAATGATGATGACGTTAATGGAGGACTTGTTTGACCGAAATGTACTAGTCCTTCTCAAGAAGTAGCCAAATGACTCAATTAATCTTTCCAACATCACCTTTAAGGGTTTTCAATACTATTTTGTATGCAAAGTTAATGGTTTTCTTTCATTAATACTATGAGTCCACAATCTAATCTACCATTGGTACAAATTATTGGTCTTACTGCCAGCACATGGATTCAATTTACTTCCCTTGAATATCTCCATTGCTCTCCTCTATCAGATGGGGCTACAACTCGACGCCAATCGCCAGTGTTGTAGCTAACACTGATGGCTATGCCAAACCTTTGTAAATAAATTCACCACCACTTGGACAACCAACAATTAGCTCTATAAACCCTCAATCCATGGCTAACGACTCAACTCCACAACTACCAAGTCTAGTCGCTATGCTTTAAATCACAATCAAGCTTTATCTTTAGTGGAAAGGATAAAAGAATATGTTATGTTAATGAGAGAGGACAAGTATCAAGGTGTAAGAAAATCCATTCTCAAGTGTGCAGGGGAACATAAGGGTGAAAATCAAGTAGATAAATAAGTGTGCAGGAAATGATGGACACCTTAATGAAAGCCCCCTCTCAAATGACAATGTTTTGTATTCATTTGGCAAGCCCCCCCTCAAATGACAATGTTTTGTATTCATTTGAAGATTTGGATTCTTGTATAAGCAATAATAAATAGGTGAGAAACAAAGTGTGAAGTGTAGCAACAAATTACAAAAAATAGGTGGAAGCCCATAAGTGAGTGGATAAGAATTGAGAAGAGAAGAGAATGAGCTTCATGCCATCTAAGACTATAAAGGATATCATTTATATGGGGAACACTCAAGATGGATGTCAAACTACAAACGGTGATAAATTGGGGTTACCCATCATAGGGAGGCTCTAACATTGTACAAGTGTTAAAATAGGTTTAATATTTCCCTCCACACATCCATATTTAAACCTTTTTTCCAAGGAAAAAAAAAAAAAAAAGGTTTAAATATGAATATGTGAAGGGAAATATTAAACCTATATGATGGTTTGGACAAATACTTATAGAAGTCCATGAAAAGAAGGTGAATGATCTTGAATCAAAATGATAACATGTTCAAATTCCTACACCCAAGAAATAATGACAACCATGTAAAGAAGAGAGAAAAACATAACCAACTGTGAAAATGGTGGCAAGGGGTTAGGAAATAGAGAAGTATGAAGTCCCCATATTGTGGATCATTGGAGGATGAAAGGAATAAATTCTCATTAGTGGGTGATTCATTGCCATGGTGTTCCTAAAAAGTGGTGGAAAACTCTACAATGCATCAAATAAGGTTATGACCTTCTTGGCTTTCACAATGGAAAACTCTACTTTTCTCGAGCCTGATAGTGTACCTTATGAGTAATATTAATAATAAATACTATAGAAGGCCTTTAGGGAATGTTAAAACTAATTGTTCATTTTATTATATGCAATAGACACACATCTCTACATTGGATTCCACTAATATTCGATACTATTAAAGACTTCTAGGATGTGGACACAAACATGGAAAGAGAGACAATTATGTCACAAATGTGACAAGAGAGAGGGACTACAGGGGAAAACGTGGCAAGAGATATGGAAACGTGGCAAGAACGACGTTAACATGGAAAGAGAGAGACTAACGCAGGCACACCGAATGCTATCGAGAAATATGTTTTTTTTTAAATTTCCTCTATTTTCCCACAAGATGGATGCATTGTCCATAACTGCTAAATAGAATGCCGTAATTTTACAAGATGTACCAGTGCACAATAGGATGATTAGAAATTTTATTAAGGAAAACATCAACATGAGGATTTAATTTCCCAACATGATCCCTGATCAATGTGTAATGCATAAAACTCATCAACAGTCTTGAGGAAAATTTTAAGTTCTAAATCATATTCAAACACCTTCCTATCATTTTACATTGTCCCAATGTATAGAAGGCATGTATTTGACTTCTACACCATACTTGATTTTAGGATGTATGGGAATTCTGAAATTCCTTGTCGACATACCAGAGAATAAACCATGATGCTTTATTCTCTTAGAATAAATGAAATGTTAAAAGTCGAGAAGAAACTGGCCCAACAAGTCCCACACACTTCATTTCTGTAAGATATAATCCTAAGGTGCTTAGTTTGATAAATATTTTTAATCTAATGGACTATTAATTCAGCGTCCCCAAAAATTGATAGCTCTTCTATCCCCATGTATTTAGCAGCCCTCGGTCCTAAGACAAGAGCTTCATACTCTGCCACATTATTAGTAGTTTCAAATTCTAGTTTGTATGAAAAATATATAGTCTCTTGAGCTAGTGAGACAAAGACCACTCCAACACCAACACCTTCCTTAGAAGAGGCTCCATCAAAGAGCATCTTCCAAACATAGGTGGTTAGAGGAGACTCCTCATGAAAGGTAATAGATTGTTTTTTGATTTCAAGAGGAGTTTCAAGAGCATCAATGAGCTACAAAATGCTAGATCCCAATTCTGTATCAAAAGAAAAAACAAGATGATTTGGGGGGTTTGATTCATCACTAATGATGTAATCCAATTGATCTTCCCCGTAAAGTATTCTATGATCTCCCCCAAAACCAAGAATAGTAGCATATGAGAGATCCATTTGCAAGGTTCCCACAAGTCGTTTTATCCAAGACCTTGACAAGAGCATTCTGAACTTGGGGGGAACATCAACCACCATGATATCCCTAAGTATTGGGTTTCATTCACCCCATGGTTGGGAACTGATGATTGTTTCGATCTCCAGAAATTTTGGCTTTGCCCATAACGAACGAATCATATCTAGTCTTGTTTCAACTTTTCCAGTCATCTTAGATATGATTCTCAAATATTGGATCTTCCGTCGTTTTAATTGTATATCTCCTTCACTTGTAGTAATTTATCATTCGATGAATGAATAAAGAATAGGTTGTTTTATCCAACTGAAAGAATTGAAACATAATAATAAAGTGTTTTGTTTGTTCAGGAATTAGCTATTCATCCCCCTCATTCTTCTCCTGGTGCGAGACTTCCGATTTCTTACTTTTAGGTTTGGTTCAATCAATATAGTAGCAGAATTTTTGACATGTAACTATGATAGCTACCTACTCTCACCCGAAAAATGATTTGGAACCAATAATTGAACCATGCAAAATAGAAATACTTATGAGTACACTTTTCATGGGCAGCTGAAATAGAGTCACAACCAAATCCTTAACGACTCCAAGACACTTCACTTTCATGGAGTCAAAAGAATATAATTCATGGTAAGTCTTTGAGATTTCTAACCCAAGTTCATCCATTACAGTTTTTGGCATGAGATTGTGGGATGCCCCTGAATCCATCAAACAATTACACAACAAGTTATCATGAATGTTCAATGATGTATAGAAAGGAGGGGATGAATAATCTCTATCTTCTATCAATGGACCTAATATCACTGCTGGTTTTTCATCTTGCAGATTTACTGAATCAGTGGTACTTGGAGAGGCTTTGGGCTGTAACATTTTGGAGAGATATTTTTTAAATTCTTCATTTTTTATCAATTCCAAAAAAGGTACAAGAATATTTATTTTTTGGATCTCATTCTCAAATATGAAAGAAGAATAAGACTTCAGGATCTCTTTGGTTTCAGGAGTAGGATTTATGATCAGAACTTGTGGACTTTGAGTATCTTTTTCCTTACTTCTAACTATCACAGCCTTGGTAGAATTTTCTTTTTGGCTAGGCTGATTAGGAGCATCAATTTTTTCTTCATTCAACTTGGATCTAAGATCATATCTATTAGTACTTTATTTTGCTTCCTCTCCCTTAATTAATTCATTTATTTCAATATCCATCAAGGATTGCTCATAAGCAAATTGAGTGAAATGTGGGGATGGGGATGTGTCACCTCAACAATGAATCTCAGGATCGACTTCTACCTCCTCTCCTTCTTCATCAACAACTAGGTTGTTTTGTAAAGGATCTTTTACCCTTTGATCATCTCTCTCTCTATTTCTAGGATCTCTGGGAAGGATTTGGGGAGCATAATTTGGTCTCCTAAAGTTACCTCTGTTATCAGTATTTTGAGTATTTCTGTAGGCCTGTTTTCCTTCCAGTTTTAATTTCCCTATCTCCGTAGAGAGGGATTTTACTAATTTGTTGAGCTCCTCCACTTGAGGCTGAATAATATGGGAGCCAAAAGTTGAGGCTTCAGTTCTGCTTTTTCTTCTATCCCTATCATATTTCCCTTTCAGTTTATCAGATGCCACTATGTTGGATTCTACCTCCAAGGATGCATCTTGCATATGAACTAAGGAAGGTTCTCTTCTTTCTCTCAGTAGAAGGCAAAAATAAGGGTCAAAGGCACTGACATAAGTAATTTTTGCAGAGGTTTCAGTGATTTTATCTCATCAGGAATCTTATTGTACATTTTGTTGAGTCTTTTAGAAAAGTCAGAGACATACTCTCCTTCTTTCCTTTTTAGGGATCCAAATTAAGTGATGTAGTACAAAAAGTCCTTTTTGTCCCCCCAGTGTCTCAATAAGGCTTCATATAATGCTTCAATGCCAGTAATGGATCTAGGAACTAGACTCCTAAACCACTTCCTAGCCTCACCAAAAAGGCTTTGGACGAAAACCCTCATCCACACATCCTCATTTTGAATGTTTTGATTATCTGCGTAGATGTAGGAAGAAGCAATACGTTCCTCAGCATTTGTATCTTCTTCTCCAATAAACTTGGGCATGCATTTCAAATAATCTCCAGGAGGGAGAGCATTCACTGGCTGAGGTAAGACAAGAGGAGTGTATCTTCCATCCACTATGGAATCCATCCTATTTGCAGGGGGGCTAACAATTGCTATTTGTTTTTGAACTCTTGGTTAACAAGGAGGAGAAGGAGATTTGACTGTGTGCAGAATAGGAGAAGAATGAAAGTATGAAGGGGGGGTTTCACTTTTCATAGCAGAAGGCCGAGTCTTGGAAGAAGATGGTAAATTATGTAAAGGGGACAAAGTTTCAACTTCTTTGGCAGCATAAATTTTAACAGGAAGTGGGGTAGCAAAACCTAAACTAGGGAAATCTTCAAAACTATCAAGATTGAAACACTTTTCAATGTCAAGAGAAGAAAAAATGTCAATGCTTTCTTCTTTCAAATCAGTTTCAAAGGAAGAGTATTCAACAAAAAAATCTTCAAAACTAGGTTTCTTAGGTACTTCAGTAGAAGGTAAATAAATCTTACTTGATATAACAATTGGAGTATCAAGAGTGGAATCAAGAAACTGACCAGAAGCACTTGTAGCAACAACATAAAAAAAAATTGAGGAATATTTTCCCTTCTTAGTTATTTTCTTTGGGTCAGCCTCAGATGGAACCAAAGGTAATTGTGGATTTGATCTCCTATGTATTCCTTTAGATGCTAGAGATGAAACAATGGAGTCGCCAGGTGTAAGCTACAATCTTCAAGACACTAAGTTCTAATTCACCTTTAGAAATAGTAAGTTGTGTCGTTTAATCCCAGGGAAAATCTTCAAATCATTCCCCGACAACGATGCAAAGAATGTTATCACTAGGAATCACCTTCAGATTGCATGGAAGGCAAGCCCTGTACCCATTAGGTTATATGTGAATGTAAGAATGTTTTAATGGGTCAAATGGAAAAGAATCAAAACGATAATGTTCCAACTCGGAAAACAGCGCTAGAATTCACCAGCAATTAAGGTCTTGGCTAACTTCAATCGATAATTGGGAGTGAGTATGAATAGAGGGGAGACTTCAATGAGAGGAATGTAGGGGTTGTTGTAAACATCATGTCTACAAACAACCTAAGGAAGAAGTATTCTTAACCCAATATCTTCTTGAGTTCAGAACTTAAGGACACTAAAGAAACATCATGATAATATAATAATCAAACATACACCATAATATCATCACAATCGTTCATGTGAATCATTCAAAGCATGAACACTTTAGCATTAGAAGAAAAAAAGCTGAAAGAGAAGTTGATTTCTATTAACCAAGATGTCTTAAATCAAATACATGGCCAATTCACAGTCACTTCATCAAAATATTACAGTATAAGGGAGCCTTGCTCAACCATCCAAACCTAGTAAACCATTTCATCTATCTATTTATAAAAAAAGGGAGGCAACAGCTGGAGGTACGAGATGGCCTCCTTCCAGAAAAATCTCTAAGAATTTATTTCATCAACAACTTGACTAGCAACCTATGCTATAAAATAGGAAAGTGTTGTTGACTAATCCAATCAATATTCAAACTAACTTGATCCCTCTTTGTTGCGCAATTCCTTGTTTTCCATGTGTCCTTCAGGAGAATGTGGTTGTCATTATGTTTCCAACTTATGTTTCTGCAGTTCTCTCCATCATCAACTATCCAAAAATTTGTTAGCTTGACTCTCCTAGATTCCTGGTGTTTGTTGGTAGCCTCTTTAGGTAGCACTCTCAGTAGCGCATTTCAAAACTAGTCAAGTAGAAAAGGTAGTGCCAAACCTTCCTATCCCATGTGAAAAATTTGGTCTCTGCAAGAGTTTAGGTAGCAAATTTTGGTAGTGCCACTCTGGTGCCTCTCTATGCAAATTCCGTCTCTGCCAGAAATTAGGTAGCAAATTTTGGCAGCGCCATTATGTGTCTCTATGCAAATTTTAGGTAGCGCCATAAAAAGCGTGGCACCTCCACTTGGACATGTGCAAAGTGAGTAGCAACCTTGAGTAATATCAACACCATTATATTTATTTGATTTGGCATCACTGTAGGTAGCACGCCAGTGGAACACCAAAATAGACTATTTCGTAGCACCATAGCGCTACAAAATGTCTGCAATCTTACTGCTGAAGGAGTTAATTCTTCACGAAAAGCCCAAAAATCTAAAAAATAATCACTTATAAGTCTATATAGTTGGAAGAGGTAGTGTTTCAACAACAACTTATCCTCACAAAAAAAAACATCTTCAAAAATCGGGCTCACCTTTCACTAGCTACTTTGTTACCCTCACACTTAACCTGACACTCTTTCTTGTAGAAGGAGGATCCTCCTTTGGCACATCAGGCTTCTTTCTTTTAGTGGTGATAGGATTCTTTAGTGGAGTTATGCTCTCCTTGGCTACTGGTGTATCCTTTTCAATAGAAACTTCAACCAATACCTACAATTTTCTTTGAGCTACTTCATCTTGAAAATGTTGTAACTTTACTTTGAGCTTCCTGTTCTGAAACTGGAAGCCTCTGTTCTACCTATAAGTTTTTTGAGCTGCCTATGGAGAGGCTGGGACTTTCTTTCTACGAACCTTTCCGGGTCAAGGGTGTGACTGTAGCCATCCATGATTTATTTCATCATAACCCTATCAAACATGGCTGATGTTTTCAACTTAGCCACCTCCTTCCTAGAATCCCTAAGTTGCCTGATTAATCTTTTGAATGTCTGGCTGTCAGGTGGAGTAGTGACATGAACAGTCTTAACAATATTATTCATGTTATCCTCTTCCTACTACATAGGAATTTCCTTTTCTGTCTCATTGGGCTTCTTGATACCTCTGTCTTTATCTTTATTCTTTTGCACATGGGTTTCTTCTTTCCTCTCCATAGGATTTTCAATGCGTTTACCCTTCTTCTTTTCTGGGATAGAGGATTTTGGTAGGGAATGTTCTTCAAAACCATATTTAGGAACTGATGATCTTGTGAAAGGTTTCCTGCCCTTGGTATTGGCTGCTGGAGGAGAAGAGGAGAAGTGTAGCTTCTTCCCTTTCTTTACTACAATTTTTGTAGTAGAAGGAGATTCTTCTAACTCTGGTGGAGGAGGAGGTGAAAAATCTCTCTATGGGGAATGAAAATATTCCTCCTCAGTTCCTGTGACCTTCTTGATGACCTAGGAAACTTGAATAGGAACTTTTCCCTTTCTCTTCTCGCTGGTACCTTCTTTAGCAGCACTGGTGGATGATAAAGGGCTTGCATTCTATGATTGAGGGGTGGTTTCTATATCCAAATTGAATTTCAAAACATGATTGGATAGGTAAGAAAAGGATAGCAAGGCATGGATACAAGGGCATGAATGAGGAAAATGGTCTTTCAAATCAATCTAGTCATGGATTGGATCGATCCTAGTGACAAATCATGAGGGAGACCAAATTTTAAGTCATGAACAAAACCTGTTCTAAGTCCAAAAATGAAATGAGGATAAAAACATAAGTTATGACTCAATACTTTATTTATCAAGGGGGTCCTAACAAACATAATTTTAAAAGGGGTGAAATTAAAAAAATTAAAATCTAAGGCTTAGTAAAAGAAGGAAACAAACTAAAAGACCCAAGGCAACTTAGTGTGATAACAACTTGCATTTAAGAAATTCTTTGGAAGTTCAGTTAATAGAAACATGAGGTTGACATTAGGCCAAAGATGCAAGGATGATACATGCGATGTGAAGTTTTACAAGCCCGGAGAAGGTAAGATCAATGGTTTTTCACATTTAGAGAGTCTGAAAAACACTAAAAGAATACTCCAGAGTGTTCCTTTTTCATAATTAGACCGGTCGGTTTGAAAAATGGTTAAACTTATACAAAAAGGACATCTATTCAAAACCATTTAAATGAGTGTGACTGAGAACTCTCCTAGCGAGACATGTCTCCTGAGGCATACCTTTTTCATAGATAATATATTGACTGCAAAAATGGTTAAACTTATGCCAAATAGATATTCCTTCTGGACCAATTAACGAGTGTGAAAGGAACAAGGTCACTCGACGATATTTTCATATTTAGGGATTATGAAAAGAGATTAATTATAGACATCGAGGGGGTTCCTTTTTAGTAGATAATCTCAAAGGCCCACAAAATAGATAAACCAAAACCAAGGAGAGTGGCCCTTTTCTGAAATTTAGTCCCTCGGGCCTAAAAAAGGGTTAAACTTATGCCTGCGAATACTCTCCCAGTGAAACAAAGATGCTAGGGCATACCTTTATTCATAAATTAACCTTCCAGACCGAAAAAGGGGTAAACTATCACCAAACAGATGTGCCTTCAAGTTTTAGTTTGACGAGCGTGAAGGGAAACAAGATCGCTCGACAATATTTTAAATTTTAGAGATTCTGAAAAGGGATTAAAGAAGACTCCATGGGGGATTATTTTCTTAAGAAATCTAAATGAGATTGAAAACAATAAATAATCTGTCATTAGATTTCACTTTCATATTTTAAATGAGATTTAAAAGAAACAATCCATGCTCTAGGGGAGTCCCGTGGGTAAAGGCGATAAAACGATGAAGAAGAATGAGGCTTCAACACACAATCATGGAGGGAATAAAAGGAATACCAAGCCTACGAAGTACTTCGGCATGGGAATTAAATGGAAAAAAAGGCTCCAAATAGGATTCCCATAGAAGGAAGGCTAAATAAAAAAAATATGTCTCCAAGATTCTGCATATAAATCCAATAACACACATACAGAAGTTAATAAATCCAACATAGATAGAAACTTATGAAAATAAGAGGTTCTATTCAATACACAAATTGAAAACACCAAACCTGGACTGTACAATATGGTACAAGGAACTACACATCCTTCTGCCTCATGCAGAGTACCATTTCAGGTAGAGCCCACTGCTAGACTCTGACCAAGAGTCTCTTTAATAGTAAACCTAGAAAGTCTCCCAAAAGGGAAGAAAAAAAAACCATCTTGTAAGTATTCCAATGGTATAGAAACCATATTCATGGCTTCATGGATAGCCTCATCCAAAGGAAATTTAATTTCCAATAAATCATGTGAACATGTGAGGATGGATAGCCTCATCCAAAGGACAACACTAACAGAGTCTATCAACGAAGCATCATAATCATGAGGGTTTGAGGATCTACAAACAATGAGATCAAACTGAAGGAAAAAATGATTACAGAGGTTCCTTCTCAGAAGAAATTGAAAATCAAGGATAAAATGCCACATAATTAACCTATGGTGGGGTAGAGTCTACACGAACACTAGGAACATATAAAGGGTAATCCTCAAATAACGTCGAATTAGGATGGTGATTATCAGATGCCAGTTGGTAGATAGTGACAATGCTTCCATTATGAGGTAAATGCATCACCTAGAAGAGTGTAGACACCACAACATTCATAACATATACATAATCACTCCCAATAATCAAATTGAAATCTAATGGGCCTTGCACCATTATAAAATTGATAAGGAAAGTCTTCCCACCTAACGAGATAAGAAACTGAGAAAGAACCCCCAAATATTCACTAGGACGTCTGTCAAAATACAACAACTTACGCGAAGTAGACAGAAGTTTAGGAGAACCCAAATCTTTCCAAGCCGAGGAGGATAAAATACTTGCGGAGGCTTCTTCATCCACAATACATTGGTAATTATTTTTTGAATTAACTTCAACCCTTATTTTAAAAGGTGCATAAGAAGGAAGGCAAGGCTCAACAAGGTCATTCCAATCAAAGGAAACCATCGTAGGACTTGAAGCGATGTGCTCGAAATGAGCGGACTGCACCCTTGTTCTGAAAGTACTAAACTGGAAATGATAAGGACATAGTCGATAGACACATCACTCCCCAAGAGAAGAGTGGGATCACCCAAATATTGCATTGACATGACCACTTTGGTAGACTCAACACTCTCCAAGAGAAGAGTGTGATCAACCAAATATTGCATCGGCATGACCACTTCCTCAACCACTGACTGAATAGGTTCGGAGGAAACCTCAGAAGACTTAGAATCAAAAGATCTTTAAGACAGGGACCACAATATTCGTGCGTCTAGAAGGCCAGGGCTGTAACAACCCTCCTAGTTAAGGACAACTACTCTATCAACAGGTGCAATTTTTTTTTTCGTTTGTAAAAGTGTGTGTGCGCGCGTAGAAGAAACAACCCTCTCGACTCTACGTCACCACTCGAACCAACAAGACACAAGTAAGACGAACACAATCAAGACGACCTGACATATCACAGTGACAACAGGAAATAAACGCCCCTGGACATAAGGCGTGCAACTAGCAGTTGTAAGCAAAAAAAAGACACCAGGGGTTAGGTACAGTACTACCACATAATGAAAGGATCCAACAACAGAGTTGCAGTAGTGGAACTATGCCTTTAAACAGCCCGAGACTACTGATACGGCTCAGAGTGTGTCGCAAGAGTGGAACTGTGCCTTTAAATAGCCCGAGACTCTCGATACGGCACTGGATTCCTTCCACCGGATTTACACACAAACATAAATACTAAGCTACAAGAGGTGTCTATATCCCGCCCGACACGAACGTACTACGTAATACAATACCACCAAGTAATACAAATCAGGGACAATCATGACCTCTACGAGAGACACAAGCCAGGAGGACTTAAATCGACCAACCACTATTGAGACCCGAAGACATCAATCAAGACCAATTGCTCCATTAATTATCATTAACCGACGAAGACTTTATCATAAGGTAAAAACCAGTAATCTCAACCTCCATTATCTAGTTATAAGGTCATCAGGCACTAGATCAGGGACAAGCAGTAAGCACAAGCGCTTTGCATTTTTCTGTTAATCGCCATAAGCGAGCACGATATCATACCATAATGGTAAACCCACGAACGTTACATTCTCCCTAT
>SNQJ01S0016382.1:108052-131229 GCA_010110895.2 Picea sitchensis | reverse complement strand
ACGTAACCCATTTTACCTTATTTATATTTTTATTTTATTTTCCCCCCATTGGTTTATTACATATTTAATCAATTACCTTATTTAATACTTAATTAATCACTAACCCTTAATTTAATAATTAATCATTTAATGTCTCATTTAATGTCTCATTTAATAATCACTTATTCATTTAACCCTTAATCAAGGAGTTAATCATACTTCAGCTAAGTATAATCAAAATAATTAATTAATAACTTGTAATCACTTAAGGTTATTTAATAATTAATTATAATTTAGCCTATGTTTAGGTTTATATATGAAATTATTCATAGTTAATAAGAAAAGGGTCATTATAGCTCTGAACCTTTGGAGGCACTATCTTGTGGGGAAAAAATTTGAGCTCAAAATGGGCCATCAAAGTTTAAAACATCTCTTCACTCAAAGGGATCTGAATGCCAGGAAAAGGTGATGGAGTGAGTTTATGAGTGAGTATGATTTTGGTATTTCATACATCAAAGGAAAGGAAAATGTGGTCACAGATGCCTTGAGCAGGAGACCACATGTATTGTCCTTGGTACCCTTAAAAGTCAATTTGAGGGAACATGTATTGACGCAACTCCAAGGAGACAATTGGTATTTAAAGGTTACTTCGAACCTCCAGAGTGGGATTGAGATATCGGGGAACCTCCAGAGTGGGAAGTAGACAGACTATTGAGAGATCAAGGAACCTCCAGAGTGGGAAGCAGACAGACTATTGAGATATCAGGGAAGGATGTACATCCCTTAAAATGGGGGTATTCGAAGCATCATACTGAAGGAATCCCATAGAGCACTTTATTGTGTGCATCCGGGTGTAAAGAATATGTACATAGACATGAGGAAGATTTTATTCTCAGTAGGCATGAAGCGCGATGTAGTCCATTTCGTTGCCAAGTGCCTAGAGTCTCAACATGTGAAAGCCGACCACCATCACCCGACAGGCCTCCTACAACTACATGATGTTCCTATGTCCAAGTGGTAAGTCATCTCTATGGATTTTGTTCTGGGGTTTCCACTCACATATCATAGACACAATCCCATTCTTGTAATATTTGATAAGTTAACCAAGCGTGCTCATTGTATTCCGGTTAGAGACACTTACGATGTCATGTATGTGGCACATGTGTTTGTAAATGAGATCACTTGTTTGCACGGGATACCTAAGAAGATCATTTCAGATAGGGACTCCGGATTCACTTCTAGGTTTTGGACAAGTTTGCAGTCAACATTGGGGACTCAGTTGAACTTAAGCACAACTTATCATCCTGAAACTGATGGGAAAACTGAGAGAGTAAATCAAGTCATGGAAGACAGGCTTAGGATGTATGTTATGGATAATAAAACCTAGTGGGAGAAGTACCTACCTTTCGTAGAGTTTGCCTACATTAACAGTTTTCATAGCTCCATAAGAACACCACCCTACGAAGATTTGTATGGAAGGCCATTCAAAACACCATTGAGTTGGGAAATATTAGAAGACCGAGTAACAATTGGCCCATACTTGATACAAGAGATGGAGGAATAGGTGATTCAAATTAGGCAGAGACTAACGAAAGCACAGGATAGGCAGAAAAGTTATGCAGATGCACATAGGACCGACCGAAGTTATGAAGTGAGAGACCAGGTTTTCATTAGTATCAGGCCTAACAAGATTACCATACGGTTCGGGAAGGGGACAAAGTTGTCGCATCGATTTATAGGACCATTCAGAATCCAAGAGAAATTTGGACCAGTTGCCTATCGTCTCGTACTGCCACCCCACTTGCATAAAACTCATAATGTTTTTCATGTATCTGTTTTACGTCATTATGTTGTTGATGAATGACATAAGCTAAATTGGAAGGAATTGCAGGTATTGGACGTGGGAAATCTCATGGTCGAACCATTATGCATATTGGACAATAGAGTCTGACAGCTCAGGAACCGTCTGGTAGACCAAGTTAAAGTCCAATGGGACAAGTATAGTCAAGGATCTGCTACTTGGGAAGACGCCGAGACACTACGACGAGACTATCCCTCACTTTTTTGACCACCTCGAGAATATGTTTCTCGAAGGTTGGGTGTATGTAACACCACCTTTTGACATAGACAACCAGGACTACCTGAGGCCTACACACTTTTATTTTCTATTCACAACTGAAACTATTAAATGATACACTTGAACTTTTAAAACGTATGAATATTTATGAATATTTAAATGTATTTGGATAATGATGGATATGATGCGATATATTGTAAGAATGTAGATTTTATAAATGTTTAAATGTTATTGATGATGATGGATATGATGCGATCTACTCTGTGAATGTAAATTTTATGAAAGTTTAGATGTTATTGATGATGATGGATATGATGCGACATATTGTGTGAATGAGAATCCTATGAAGATTTAAATGCTATTTGAATGATGTTGGATATGATGCAATCTATTATGTAAATGATAATTTTATGAATGGGTGTTGTTAATTGAATTATGGGATATTATGTGATTTATTTCTAACTTGAAAAATTTGATGTTAAAGTTGTTGGTGCGCAGATACCGAATTGAAATTATGATTGTATGCAATTACATGATGATAATGCATAGAAATGTACGAGTTTGTGTTACAGAATAATCTGCAGGTTATGGGATGTGAAATAGCCAAGAGATAATGATGATGAAAGTGGATTTCATGACCACTAGCCGAGAAATAATATGGTATGAATATTTGTATGTGAAATTATATTGGTTTGGATGCCTTGCTATGATATGTGGACTAGTGCAGGATTTCAAGTGATGAGACTACCCAAACTTGAATAGAGGATGAAAAAACTCCCAGCAACATGGTACCATTGTATATTCCATTGTAGGGTGTGGACCCTAGTTATGATTAGGAGAGGTGGAGGCATTTCCCACCGTGTATCTTCTGAAACCTAAAGTCATGGGAGGATGGTGTTAGCTCACGTTAGCCTAGACGTGTGATGATGACTGTCATTTTCCTGTTGGGGAAGCTTGGTCAAGATAATGACACTTCTTCTTACGGGTTCTATTTGGAGTTAGGTCAATATAGTTGACGCTCCAAAATAGTCTAGCAGAGGAAGGATAGGAATGGAAGATTGAAGTAAGTTAGGGAGGAAGGATGAGTAGAAATAGTTGAGAGTGTATGGAGATTTGTCTTATGGTGGAATTTATTGTTTTTCCTTCTGAAAAGAAAGTGCATATATATATGAATATTCATAATTATGTAATTAAATTGCAATTGTCTAAATAACATTGTTGAGCTAGATAATTGAAATTAAAGGATTTCACAAACATTAGATTGGTTTATTTTCTTTTATAAAATGAATAGTCTTGTTGAAGGGATTGGATGCATATGGAAATTACTATAGAGATGATAGTTATTGATATTAGTACATGAATGACACTTGTATCTACTAGCTACACATGCATTTCTTGTGCATGTACACTAGTACAAATGAGTTTCTTGGCTTACTTACTAATAATGACGGTTATTTGTTATGAATGTGTGAACCATGTTTCTTTTCCCTTGTATCATAAAATACCTTAACTTCAGGACGAAGTTTCCTGAAGGGTGGGTGTATGTAACAACCCTAGTAAAATAGTTACATAGGGTTTATCAAGTATAGTTAATTAAATAATTAACTGTCCTAATATATTTTAGTTAAACAATGATTATTTATTAATAATATTAATTAATTAATTATTAGTTGTTTATATATGTTGATTAATTAATTAATTAACTCATTGAAGGTTAGGGTAATGAATTAAGAGCTTAATAATTTTTATTTATTTATTATAAAACTTTACATATGTAGGGGGATGAAGCATTGAGTGGAGGGATAAGGTAATAAATGGAAGGATAAGGTAATAAATGGAGGGATAAGGTGCGTGGAATTAAAGGAGGGTAGGATTCGGTGAATAGAGGGGGATATGACTGGGCAGAGGCCTTCGGGAAATGATTATGAAAATTTGGGAGAGGATCATTATTGTAGGAGAGGACTGTATTTTCTGAGGGATATTTTTTGGTTTGGAGTTTGGGTGAACTGTTGCAGGGGGAACGAGGTTGCTGGGAGTTTTGGGCTTGAGGGCCAGGAATCCTCACGGAATCCTTGAGCTAGGGAGCCGGATAGGCTACTCCTAGCTGGCTAGGTTCTTAGTCAGTTTTGGGCAGGGTTTGGTCAGAGAATCGGGCAGAGTTTTGGGCAAAGCAACAGAGAGGACAACCGAATATTGGGAAAATACCATCAACCAAAGGTATCTATATTCATGAATTTTCTAGGTTATGGGGTTATGTAATTTATTATATTGTTGTTCATAAATTTAAATTTTTGTTGCTTATATGCTGAATATTGAAATTGCTTATTGTTTATACGTCGAAATGCTGAATGAAATTGCTTATTGCTTATGCTAAATAATCTTAATGTTTAAATTTACAATTTTTTTTAGGCTTTGTTAAACTAGGTTCTTACATACATTATTACTTTATACAAGATAGCCCTGTCCTTGACACGATTAATATAATACCCAATGGATTTTCCATGCATTTTACTATTTACATTCTATTCCTACCATAGATAGATTACTCCAGCATTTTACCAGTCCATTCATTATAATAAAAAAATAGCGTTGTTCCTATAATAGAAAGCTTGTTGTGATGCAGTCTTTAATCAACATAATCATTTCCACAAGTAATCTACAACAACTCTTTAATTCCATATAACACATATAACAGTAAGTTATTCATCTAGAATATCAAACATATACAGTTATTCCAATCGCACAATACGATGAGAGGAAAGTAGAGAAACATATCTGGATAAATGTTGGGACAACAAAAAGAACAACCACGTTCCTCCCAAACTTAGAATAGGGCAGCCAAATCACTTGTCCTATTCACCCCCTGGCCTGACCATGAATCCATGAGGGCCAACTCGGAACTCCTCCTCAGAAATCTTCTCCTTGCCTCACACTCAACACGTAGTGTTCATAACAACAAGAAAACCAAAATTTTCCCCATCATACTCCTCCTTGCCTCACACTTCAGAACAATGTTCATAATAACAAGAGGTAATTCCTTTCCCCGCGTACTTGGTAGCATCCTGCCTCCTCCCATATGTTATTTAAAACCATATTTTTGAAAATGCTTTTTCCCTCGGGATTTTTCGTAGATTTCTAAATCCATGATTTTCAGGGGCTGCCAATGGCCAAATCCCTGATTTGTCACTTGTAACAATCATCCCTGAGGTAATTCCAACATGTTCACCACTCATGGAGTCATGGTCAACTGATTTTAACATGGTTGTTCCATTTGTCCTCCTGCAATAAATATAAAATATTTTGTTTTCATACAAGTGTCATATTCAAATAGTTATTTGGGTCAAATCAGATCTCTTCCCAACAATCATAATAATTAATTACAATAACCAAATTCAAAATTTGCAATTGCCAAAAATGGAAAAATTTTCCCAAATTCAAATTTGCCAAAAACAGAATAATTTTCCTAACAATTTTCGAATTCAAAAATAATTTATTTTTGGGGATGTCACATCCTTTCCCCCTTTATTAAAACACTGTCATTAGTGTTCGTTCCTTTCTTGGAACATGATTGGATGAGATTTCCAAAAATCTCCCTCCGACTCCCAAGTAGCCTCCTCAGGAGTAAAGTGCTTCCATTGCACCTTTACCTGAGCGACGACAATGTTCCAAAGTGCTATTTCTCTCTGGTCCAGAATATGTAGGGGTTCCACCTCGAACTCGCCTTCGGGTTCCACCTGCACCAAGTTCCAATCAATCATATGAGTAGGGTCATGAACATACTTTTTCAACAAAGAAACATGAAATACATTATGAATTCTTAAATTAGCTGGAAGTGCAAGTTGGTATGATACAGGTCCAATTTGAGCTAGTATATTGAAGGGCCCACAAAACCTGGGTGCCATCTTGGCACAGTTCCCTAACTTCAATGAAATTTTTTGGGCTTTGACCTTCAAGTAAGGATGGTGTCTCACTTGAAATTCCAAGTGTCTTCTTTTCTGGTTTGCATAGCTCTTATGTCTGTCATGTGCTTCTTTTAAGTTCTGTTGTACCTTCCTTACCATGTTCTCTATTTCCTGGAGCATCTCTAGTCCAACCATGAGTTTTTCAACCGGGTTGTCGCATCTAATTGGAGTCTTATAGTTACTTTCGTACAGTACCTCTAAAGTGCTTAACTTAGCTGAAATTTGGTACCCATTGTTATATGAAAATTATACCAAGTGTAGATAGTCTTCCCACTTGTTTGGTTATGTTCTTATGTACATGTGGAGCATGTACTCTACGATTTGGTTTGTCCTTTCAGTCTGTCCATCCGTTTGTGGGTGATAACTTGTACTGAAATTCAAATTAGTATTTATCACTGCAAACAATTCCTTCCAAAAAGCAGATGTGAATTTTACGTCTCTATCTGAAATCACCATTTTAGGAATTCCATGCAGTCTAAAGATTTCTTTCATAAATATTTCAACAATATTTATATCTTTAAAAGTAGACTTTACAAGAATAAAGTGTGCAGACTTACTGAGTTTATCTATTAAAACCATGATAGAATCGTTTTGTTTCTCAGTTTTAGGAAAACCTATTATAAAGTCCAGTGATATGGTCTCCCATTTCCATCCTGGTACTGGCAAAGGCTGTAATAGGCCGACTACATGTTGGTTCTCGGCCTTAACCTGCTGACAATATTGGCACCTAGACAAGTATTCTACTATTTCTCCCTTCATACTGGGCCAGTAAAATAGTTTTCTAAGTGTGGTTATCATTTTCTGCTACCCTGGATGGCCAACATACGGTATCTTATGCACTTCATCCAAGACTATTAATTTTAACTCTGCTGAATCTGGTATGTAAAGACTTTTTTTAAATCGTGTTAGTCCCTTATTATCGATACTTAGATCCGATTTATCTAAGTTTTCTATGTTGTTTTGTAATTCTTCCATTATCTTAGTGTAATTTCCATCTTTTATACCTGTCATCCTTATTCTTTGTTCCAGATCACTTTCTGCCCTACTGATATTTATCTCAAATAACCCATGTACTCTTTTTCTTAAAGCGTCTGCTACCTTATTTTAATTACCCTTGATATGTCTGACCTCGAAGTCAAATTCACTCAAGAAGGCTAGCCATCTTGCCTTCCTTGCATTAAGATCTGGTTGGCTAAACAAATATTTCACACCGCTATTATTCGTCAATAGTAGAAATTTTATGCCCATTATGTAGTGTCACCACATTTTTAAGGCGTGTCTTACTGCTACCAATTCTAAGTCATGAGTGACATAATTTTGCTCATGTTATTTTAATTTCCGGGACTCATAACAAATAATGTGTCCTTCCTGAGTTAGGACACCACCTAGTCCTTCTTTACTTACATCTACACATATGGTGAAGTCCTTATCTGGGTCTGTCACCTTCAATATGGGTGCAGTTGTCAATAATTCCTTCATCTTGTTAAAAATGTCTTGACATTTCTCTAACCAGTTAAACTTGTTCCCTTTCTTTTGTAATGACATGATAGGGTAGGCTATCTTGGAAAACCCTTCTATAAATCTGCGATAATATTTGGTGATTCCCATGAATGACCGGATATCCGCTACATCCTTAGGTACCGGCCATTCCACAATGGATTTTATCTTCTCTGGGTCTATGACAATGTCTTCTACTGAAATTACATGTCCTAGATATTGTATCTCCTTTTGATAAAACTCACACTTGTCAAATTTGGCGTACAGTTTGTGTTTTCTCAACGTTTGCAGAACTATTCTTAAGTTTTCATCATGTTCTTCCTTTGTTTTAGAATAGACCATAATATCGTCGATAAATACTACTACGAACTTGTCTAAGTACTGACTAAAAATACTACTCATCAGGCACATAAATGTGGTTGGTGTGTTAGTGAGTCCGAAAGGTATGACTACAAATTTGTAGTGTCCATATCTTGTTCGAAAGGTTGTTTTGTTTATTTCCTCATCTTTTATCCTAACTTGATGATAACCAGATCATAAATCCAACTTTGAAAAGATCTTGGCCCCACCTACTTGATTGAACAAATCATTTATCCTTGGTAAGGGGTATTTGTTATTAATGGTCATTTTGTTCAGTTGTCTATAATCGATACATAGTCTTAGAGTACCATCTTTCTTTTTCACGAAGAGAACTGGTGCCCCCCATGGTAAAACACTCGGTCTGATATACTCTTTGTCCAACAATTCCTGTAATTGTATTCTTAATTTTGTCAGTTCTGGTAGACTCATTCAGTAAGGTGCTTTTGAGATAGGGGTTGAACCAGGTAGTAGGTCTATCGAGAATTCTATTTCTCTTCTAGGAGGTAATTCTGGTATCTCATCAACAAACATGTCTCTAAATTCACGTAGGACAGCAAAGTCTTCTAACTTTGGCTTCTCTTCTCTTTCTAACAGATTTGTTACTTGGATTGAATAAACTTCACATTCCTTTCTCATACATTTCTTGAGTTGCATTGTTGAAACGTTTCTGATTGATACCGATTTTGGTATACCTTTGGTTGCTCTAGTAGTGCCAAAATCGTCTTTATAGTTAAGTGTCTTTGCATAACAATCTAGTATTGCTTTGTGCTTTTCCAACCAATCCATTCTGATAATCATATCATAAGACCCTAGTGGTAGGTTGTTCAGATTTGTCCTTATATATTGACCATCTAATATGAATTCAAAATCCGAAATAAATTCAATTACTTTCCTTTTAGTTTATGTTGCTAGTTGTACCAACCATGATTTTGCGTTCTTCAATTTATTCAGTTTGTTTCACTCTACTACATTAGGAGTAATATAACTTAACGTAGCTTCAGGGTCAATTAAAACAAAAATTCGAGAGTTATTGATTTTACCTTCAATCTTTACTACATAGGACTGGTGGTCATCTTGCCAACCATTTATGGCTGCATTTATCTGATGCAATCTTCTGCCCACGTCACCCACTGTCGAGGCTTCCTGCAAATTATGAACAAAAGTTATTTTTGCTGAAATTAAACATGGACAGTTCCTCTTTAGATGAGGTTCTCCACATTCCCAATACTTTAATGGCTCGCGGTAGTTGTCCCCAAACTTCTTCGTTCCCGGGTTTACCGGTTTACCACTGCTTTGCATATTCGAATGATTAGAGTGAAAATCCTTTCTCAGAAATATTTTTGTTGAATTGAGATAAGGAGCTAGCTGGTATCCCTTGTTCTGCTGGTTCATTTGATCTTGTTTTTTATCCTTCCATCCTTTGGGAAACTCTACCCACTATTTATACTGGTCATAGCACATTTGTGCTTTCCTGAATACTTGACTCAAGGATTTGGGGTTGTCAAACTCAATTGTGTCCCTATAGGACTATGGTAAAAAACTTAAGAATCATTGAATTTTTACCTTATCCTCTCGAATGTACGGTACAAACATTAGTAATTCTAGAAATTTATTTATAAGGTCCTCCATCATCATCTTTCCAAGAAGTAACTCGTAAAATTCTTTCATTTTCCTTTCATAATATCTTTCATAAAGGTATTGTCTCTTGAAATACTTCTTAAAGTCAGACCATTCCAAGTATTTCTCCTTTAGGCCCTTGGCCAATTTTAGGTCTTTCCACCAAATGTTGGTCTTCCCTTTCAGATTGTAGATGGCCATTTTGACCTTCATATTACTGGAATAGTTGTATATATGGAAGTATTTTTTGATGTCCAACAACCATACCTCAGCTTCTTCTCATGTCATGGATTCTCCATCAATATGGTCTACTTGTTTTCTTTTTTTGTCTGTTTTAATTTTTTCCTCAGCTGAAGGTGTTCCTTTAGACGCTTTGTATACTTTTTCTGTTTCCGACCCAGATTTCTTGGAGGCCCTCCTACTAACTTCTTCATCATGGTTATTGTCCTTTGGGATTTTCTTGGTCACTATACTGCGCAACAGGACCTCATTTATCTCTTGCAATTTATGTTGTGCTTTCTTCAATTTCTCATTGTATTCTTTCAAAACCTGTAGCTCAACAATAAGATTCCTCATTCTTTCCAGTACTTTCGTAGGAGATCTTCCATCAATATTCTGTCTTGGATCTCCATGAGGTCCCTGTTCTGGATATCCTTCCATTCTGATTTCTGCATCATCCTGAGCTGCCATAATTCACACAAAACAAAGATGTTTTATGTTTGTAACAAAAAGGTTTATTAGTTTTGCATATATCAAAATATGTACTAAGAAACTAATGTGGCCTTGTTCAGGTCTAGTGTTGTAACCTTTTTCTCTGATACCATATGTAATGATCCTGAAATTTACCGAAATAAAAAAAAATTATATGGGTTCTTAGAATTGTTTTCTTGTCATTCTAATCCTTCAGATGTTCATTAACTATACCACATAACTTACACACACTATTGCCTCATCATAGGTGTAAGTTACTTATAAGCATCCATCCAAGGATAACTCAACTTAATCAAAAAAAAAACACAGGGGTAAATTAGTAACCTAAAAACTGACAAGTACTTACTTAATACTTAAAGCTACTTGTAACCCAATCATATATATATATATACACACACCTTGTGTTTCCCTTTTGTTGGTATAACAGAACTATATAAATAAATGCGTCTGAGAATTTCATTTTTCATAGAACGATTATGTAAACATGTGTCTTCTTTAGCAACCTCTATTTCCTTAAGTTGACTCATACAATATACCCATGAACTAGTTTCCTACAATGTGTAACCACAACGAACAATCGGTAAGGTAGACCCACTCCAATTTGCAAGTGGGCAGTGTCCCTATTACACCTATTCGCTAAATAAATGACCTTGGTGCGCTTGACGCTAAGCTAAGGTGGTTAAGGTTCATAGTTGGCACCCACTACTTGTTAACAATCCCATGGTACTGAATCTTGGTAAAGACCAATGACCTAGCGGGAAGGAACCAAGAGGTGAAACATAAGCATCCAGGGAGGCTAGACCATAACCCTAACTGGGTTGTCCTTCTTTTTCCCATAAATGTTGACAGGAACCGTAGAGTTATAGTTTTGTTTACAAGCTTCAATTATCTCTTGCAGTGTACTCTTTCGGCCCATCACTCGGCTTTCATGCCCACTGAATTCCTGACATCTCACCCTAATCACATGGTCTCCGTACCATATGTATCTCTTACCATTAATCTGTCACGAATGGGTTCCCGAGGCTATTGATAATTGTTTTTCTTCTGTGCGGTGTCTGTATCTTCGGGAAGAAATATCTCTGTGATAATTCTGCAACTGCATTCAGTGTGTGACCCCAGCAAGGAATTGGTCTCCTTTCTGATGTAAGCACTAGAAATTTACTCACCCAACTAGCACTACTTTACCAGGTAAGCGGTGGTAACCTTTCTCGCCGAGTTACGGTAATTTTTTGGGACAAGTCAGTCATGAAAGAGTTTAGCGTGGTATCTGTAATTATATGTATTCGTTCTCTCTTCTCTTATGATTCTGGAATACCATTAACTGGGTTTTGTATGACAAGATGAGCCCCATCTCATAGTTTCTAGTGGTATCATCTAACCCATGAGGACGACCATTCGCTATTATAGAGTTTTATTGTTTGAACGCCATTCTTGAATAGTTTGTAATGAGGAATGTCTCATTCTTTTGATTTGGTGCTTATACCATTAGGTCTAATTGTGGTCCCTCTCTGCAAGGATATCAAATCTTCGTCCCATATGACTCTATATCACAAGATCTGTCACGGGTAAAGAATCGACTATAACGCCCGTATAGATGTAATTCCCTTCACTTACTCTAGTCTAATTGATATTTCGGGTTCATGTATGATTGTCCTAAACTCCTAACCTTGTACAGAATTATGTGGTCTTGAAGTTATACATATGGAACTTGTGACCACCTTACCTTCCCACGATGGTTCATTGTAGGGTCGAACCTTAATTTTTGGGGTTCTGGTTTCTATGTTGACTTATGGTAGGTTATCGCTACGTACATCATTTTATACAGGAAGTTATTACAGTCATCTGGATCTCTCTGTGGGTTAAAAATTATAGTGTTAATTAATTTCGTATGAGTTTCTCGAAAGAATTAATTTATTACGCTTGTGTTATGCATTTTGTTCACAAGCATTGGTCTGGGATTTTTTTCTTATGTTGGGAAATCCCTACTCTCATTATTGTAAAAGGATAGTGCTAAACGTACTCACATCTCCACTGCGTCAGTCTTGTTTAACTTACTGTCATTTCCTATTTTACCCCCAGCCCGTAACTTACAACTCTATCGGACTCCGACTTGGGAAATTCCTTGATAAATGATTTATACTATGTATGATTTATCGCCTTGGATTATGTGAATAAATAGGTGACAGAATGTTAAGAAGATTTATTACATACTTCTTATTAGTTTAATAAATGTTTGGTCACAATGACTAATGATGGGACCCCTATTTACGTGGCGAGGGTACCCATCAGCCAAATCACAACCCACTCCTCCCCGTCACTAAAGGATGATTCGATCGACGTCGACAATGAGACGAGGAACCACAGTAATTTCAAGATAAGTGATTTTTCATACTTAATTTAATTGGTCGCATAAGAAAAACGTTCCGGTCATTACTCTTTCATTGTTTTCTATTTCCAGTGATATTCATTGTTGCTGATCTATTTTCATAAATCTGATATATATTGAATCTTCTCCTGCAGTGAGGGGTTTATTGACGGACTGGAAAACTACGAGACCTTATTCAAAAGGTACTTGAGTTCCACCTTATGGCCTTCAAATGGAGAAATTTAACCATCGAGGTTTTTACTCTAAATATACAGGTGTCCTCTAGGATAATTGTATTAATTCCTACACCACAATTCCTATGAACTGTTTATTTTCATTTTAAAATTCATAGGGAAAAATAGGGTGAAACCCCCACGCTGGATCGAGACTCTACTTTTAATCTATTATGGAATACATTGTTTTGTTTATGTAGAGCTCGTATACTCATTTAATTTTCCAAACTTAAATTCAGGGCTATGGAACATACATAATGAAATTTCATTACCCGGTTGTATTTTTACGTTACTGGAATGAGATACGATTGTAATCATTTGCTCTGATTATATAGTCAATTTTTAATGGAAGGAATCAGATTTCAAGTTATGCGACATTCAAAAATAAATTAATTCCCTGAACATTGAAGTTTAAATAACTCAGAAAACTCTTTATCGGCAGCAATAAGTATTCACATAAATATTTTGGGAATTCCTATAGTAGTAGTGGTTTTGTCCCGATTTAGGGTTTTGTTTTGCACGAGTTGAAATTAATACAAAACTTGAAATACATTGTCTGCATATGAACTTATGATAGATCAAAAAACTTCCAGAATTCATATTTGTTTCTACTTGTCCTGCCTCCTCAAATATGCTATTTAAAACCATATTTTTTCCTAGGTCTTTTTCCCTCCTTGGGAAGTTTCGCAGCTTTCTAAATCCATGATTTTCAGGGGATCCCAATGGCCAAATCCCTGATTTTTCATCTGTAACAATCATCCCTGAGGTAGTTCCAACATGTTCCCCACTCATGGAGTCATGGTCAGTTGATTTTAACATGGTTGTTCCATTTGTCCTCCTACAATAAATATAAAATATTTTGTTCTCATACAAGTATCATAGTCAAATACAAGGATGATTTTAAGGATGGAATTTTATTTTAAAATGTAGAAAGCTTGGCGAATCTTACTAATCCTTCATATGCCAACTATAAATGTTTGGCAATATTTTTGTAAAAATATTCAAATTTCTAAGGATTTTATATAGTTTTTATAAAATTTTGGCGATTTTTAAGGTAAAATAATTTTATCTTATAGAATTTGGGCGAATCATTTTTAAGATAGCGAAACTCATTTTTGAAAAAACCATGGAAAATTAGCCCATGAGCGAAATTTAGCCCCTAAAAGCATCCATGGTCAAATAGTTAGTTGGGTAAAAACAGATCTTTGCCCAATAGTCATAATAATTAATTACAATTTAACAAATTTGAAATTCACAATTGCCAAAAATGGCAAAATTTTCCCAAATTCGAATTTCCCAAAAACAAAATAATTTTCCTAACAATTTTTGAATTCAAAAATAATTTATTTTTAGGGATGCCACATAGGATAATTAGGTAGAATAGATATCAAAATTAATTATAGGTAATGTTTATACAATAACATCTTGATATAGAAGAGATGGTCAACTCTTTTTTGGTTTGTGTGTTATCGATAAAATAAAATGTTCAAAATATTCAAAATAAAAAATATGTTCAATTCAATTTTAATTTATATAATGTTTGTAAAATAAAATAAAAATCGTAATGAGTTATAATTTGAAAACACTTTAAACCATGCAAAGCCTATGCTGGTATGAACTATACTAAATTTTCATGATCTACCAATTTACTTTCAGAAAATTTGTGTTTGATTTTGGAAGAAGGTAACCAATGTGGAATTCAAGGGAGGAGGTATGCATTCAAGTATTTTGTTTTAGACATTCCAAGGAACAACACATACCCCTTGTACAACTCAGATAACATGTATGAAAGAGAATTACATTAGGAAAATAAAGAGACGATAAAAGAGATTTTCAACCCTTTTTTGGTTTGTGTGTTAACGATAAAATAAAATGCTCAAAATGATGTGACAATAAAATAAAACCTTAAAATGGAAGAGATTCAAACTCTTCTTTAATTTTATCTTTAGCTTTAGTATATGTATATTAGAAAATGTAGTCTTTATAAAAATGTTAAATTTATAAGAGACATTCACCTAAAGGTTCATATACCCTTAATAAAATAAAATCCAAAGAGAAGTCAATGCTCTCAAATAAAGGATAAAATAGATGTTCAAATTACAATAATTAGGTAGAAGAGATATCAAAATTAATTATAGGTAGTGTTTATACAATAAAATATTGAGATAGAAGAGATGTTCAACACTTTTTTGGTTTGTGTGTTAACAATAAAATAAAATGCTCAAAATATTCAAAATAAAAAAGATGTTCAATTCATCTTTAATTTATATAATTCTCGTAAAATAAAATAAAAATCGGAATGAGTTAAAATTTGAAACAAGATATTATTACAATAGAAAATATAATCGTTTAAAAATACAATAGAAAATATTATTGGTGTAATGGTTGAAAAAAATAGATAAAATATGGTTGAACCATATTTTATCTATGTTTTTTAAGAATGATCTGGAGTTTTTTTATACAAGTGCCCTTTTTATAAATATCATATTTGTTAATATGTTTGAAGATAGTCAAAACAAGTCATCAAAATCTGGAATGTATTTTCAATGGAAAATAAAAATTTCTGGAAGCTACACATGTTCCACTTGTTTCAAAACACTGTAATGGTATTCCATCTTCAATTATTCATTCATGATCGACTTTGGACATTTTCCATTTTCCAAATTTTTTTTTTTATTGAACTTTTATTAACTTTATGCGCGTTGGACATACCAAATGACTATATTGACAGCCTGTGACATCTGACTGGTAGTCTTGAAAGTGAACATGAGTATTGGTTTTATGGGTTTCTTGAAAAAAATATCCTTTCAATACAATGGATCCTCTTTCATATATAAAACCGTTATCATCAAAATCTTCTAATACCCTCATCTTTTGTTTCGTGCATCACATCAAATAATATTTCACATTTTCAGTGTTGTCTATAGGTGCAACCATGGAAAACAAATCTCCTGCAAATAATTGGATATATTGGACAACAAATAATTCGTGTTAGATTATCACACAAGTACATCTACAAGTTATTTGAAAAAATTTAAACAAATTTTTTTTACCTTCTCTAACAAGATCAGAAACTATATCGCCATCAACTCACACTATAGTTTCATTTGATTCCATATCCTCTGATCTTGCAAGTGGAATTTTCCCTTTTACATTAATATCAATATGTTTCCAAGCTTTAACATATCCTTCATTTTCATTCTCGCAAATATCTATGGATTCTATGTCCTCTATGCAAACTGAACAAAAACAAGAGTCATTTCTTCTATCAAAAGCAAACCCATTTTGAAAATGTTTTCTCTTAACTGAATTTATTTTTCGTGTCCCAAGTATTGTAGTGGCATCATATGGGATTGATCTATTTACATCTTCGATTCTAACATACCAAAAAAACCTGCACAAGACAAGAACTTGTTAACTTGAAATCTCTCAAGAATATGATTGAAGATTGAATATAAATTTGAAGACGTTCAAATTTATATATCATGTGTATGCACATGTAACATTTATAAATATACACACCTGCACACATCCCTTGATGGATTATATTCATGGATTAGTGCCATTTTACACCATTCAAAAACTTGTTCAGTGGATTCAAATCTATCGGCATGAGGGTTCAACTGATACCTTCGAAGTGATCATTTTATACATGCCCCTACACCGTCATGCTCTCCTTTTCCATGTCTATTCTCAAAAAAATTCCAACAATGTAATATAACTCAAAAATGACATGGAATTTTTATTTTTTTTTGTGGCGCGCCAAGCTCATTTTATCTTAATAAATTCATAATAAAGGAGTGGTATAACATTCATCTTGATTTTGGATTTAGAGCTCATGTACTCTTCTACCATAAGCTGACAACCTTATACCAGATTAAATTAAAACATGAAATGAGGAACCCTCTTAAAAGTCCCACCAGTTTTTCTTCAACACCTATTTAGCCTATATTTATTTATATAGTGGTTCTATATACATATACCTAGAACTTGTAGTCCTAAGTCGCCCTTGACACATAACTCGTTGTTCTAGCGTGTAAGGTTGTATCCTTTGTTCTAAAAAGGATATATCCACTAAAGGGAATATTTGACGGGAGTTATATCCAAAACCATAGATCGTACATGGATTAATACGAATGAATAACGTCGTAGGTCATTAATTGAATTCTCCTCGTAAATTCTTGGTGGTTACATTTCTTCTAAACACTAAGATAAACATAGTTTTGGGTAAGGAATTCTTGTATGACAATCTTATTCGACTGAGTCTTAACTATGTACAACAGTAGTCTATCTGAGACAAACAATTAACCCCCAACTAAAGTCGATTAGTCTCTCCTCGAAAGAGACAACCATTAAATGTGAAAATTTGGTTATTAAGGGCAGGGGATGTTGTTGTCAGAGGATTTAAGACTCTCCTCCTATAATCAATGGAAGTCCTGTATAAGGGGTTATGGTGACCTTCCCACCTATCCTTCCTCTAATATTGTCTTGCCAAGTTTACCCTAGCACATGGCCTGACCAATTCTGTACTTCGACATTTATTCTGGTAGCTCATCCTCAACTTAGGGTTAGGCCATCTCCTTCCTCGTCATTGTGACTCTTCGAAAATCGAATTTGCGTGTTGTTCCTTTGGTATGGGGAAAATATCATTCTAGATGCCACCTACCCAGTAATCTAGTCAACATGATCCATCTTACTGGTAAGTTCCTATTTGGCTATTGTAACATCCCGCTCTGGCGCACTTACAAACTTATTCTTTGAGGACACTTGCTCGCAAGTGATCTGGATTTTTATGATGATAAAACTTTTTCCTTCATTATGATGCGTTAAGTTAGAGGATAGGATGTTTTTACTACTTTGATGTAGACAGGTGTTGCTGACTCAATTTCATTGAGTGTGCAGGGTTTCAGACCTTGAGGATGCAGAGGCATCGATGGAACTCCCTTGGACTCCGGATTGAGTCAGGGAGTGGGTTATTTGGGTTGTTTCATTTACGGTAATATTGCTTTGTTTTGATGATATGCTATTGATTTTATGATATGTTGTTGACATCATCTGACATGATGGTTGATGATGCAGGCTGACGATAGCTTTCCGACCAAGACTCACATATGGAGTAAAGGGGCCACACATGATTTCCAAATAGGTTGAGGGTGAGGTGTGGATAGCAGCCTTGCCACAGCCTACTAGCACTCCCGCCGTGGCTCGAACTGTAGGTTAATGATTACCTATTTCGAGAGGATCCACGATGCCGTGAGGGCAGACTGCGACAGTCACTCACGATGATTCTAAGGGGCGCGAAATAAGGCAGGGGCCTTATTCCTTAGAGCCCTTAGTCTCCCACAAGTTCACTTGGAGGAGTGTTGACTCCAGGGGTTATAGATGTCTACCAATCCATCAAGTCAACGAGTGGCACCCTTTGAGCACGTGGTGCATCCTGAAGGGCACGTTGCTCAAAGAAATACAAGTCAGTGAGTGGCAACCTTGGAGCACGTGGTGCATCCTGAAGGGCACGTCGCGCAACAGAAGCAACCGAGGCAAGTGGCACCCTTGGAGCACGTAGTGCGTCCTGAAGGGCATGTCGCATTGATGATGATGACAAGACAACCTAGATGACCCTAAGACCTTAACGCTGGATAAAAATTTTAAAATGATTCCCCTAACGAATTGTCGCCTAGTTCAATCTAAGCCTAAATTTAAAACATCTCAAAGATAAAATTCTGATAAGCCCTAAGAAAAGATCCTACAAAAACAAACCTAAGGGCGTAAACTAAAACCCTCCTATGTGTTAGTTAAAGTCTTCTTAAACTAAGGCGGGGGGGTAAAGTAATGAGGGGGATAAATTATTTGAAACCCGGGGTTTTTAAATTTAAAGAAGAATTAAAATTATTAAATAGTGGGAGCATAAAAATTTAGGATTTTAAAAATATATTGAAAAGACTATTAAGCGCATTTATCATTTTGGGTTTAACAAAAAAAATAATAATAATAAAAGAGAGAAAAAAAAAAATAGAAATGAGGAACTTGTAATAAAGGAAACTTAAAAATGGAAAGTAGGAGACATAGGGTAAAAAGCGAAAAGGAATCAGCATTTAAGGAGTTACTAAAAATCAGAAACTTCCTTTTAGGAAGGTTATTAAAAGCATGAGAGGGGATCTAGGAACCCTAGGAATAATTTTAGGAGCAACTTTAGGGGGAGTGAGGGAATTGAGTCTTTTTTTAAAAGTAAAGAAATTAATTTGGAGAACCATGGGGGATGAGTGACACTTGGACGACAGAGAATGTTTAGAGGTTTGTCATTAAAAATTAATTTAATAATGATTTAGGAAAGTAGGTGGGTCTCAAATTTCTATAAAATAAGGGGAAAAGAAGGAAGGGAGGGGAACGATTAGCATAACGTTACGCTACCGGATTGTGGATTGACGGATTTCTTGTGAGGAGTTGGGTTTATCTCAGTTGTGATGGAGTGGTAGCTCAGCCGTGGAGGGGAGCTGAGAAGCTACTCTTATCTCTGGATCTTGTGTGGCCCCTTTGCGGCTCGGGGAGCTAAGGGGGAAGCAGAGTACCCCTAGCGATTTGTTGGGAGGTACCAGTGAGCGTTCTACGGTCGGCAAGCAGAAGAAGCACGGAGCGAGGGAAGCGACACAGAGTGCAGGACGTCGTCCGAGGCAAGCGAAAGGCAATGGTATGATTTTAATAGGTGAAGTAGAATGCATTTTTATATTTGGCAATTCTAATGTTATTGATGTTGTATATTTCCCTTTCATTCATCGTTTTAGACTGTATAGAATCGTTCTGCTGAAATCCTGAACTGTGCAAACTTAAATGATGGTGGGGAAATGTGTAAATTTTAATAATTGTTGTTCTGGCAAGTTGTTTGATCTTCCGACAAATGTTCAACCTGGCAATTCATATTACCTCTGGCCATTTGATTTATCTTCTGGCAAATCAATTTATCCTAGCATTTCAATTTATTTTCTGTCAATTCGTTATCTTCCGGCAATGCGTTTGGGGCGTTTTTGGTCTGCGTTTTAACAGTTTCATGAGCTGCATTTTTTTTTTCATTTTTTTTTGGGCGTTTCGCCACTGTATATTGGGCGTTTTTAGCAACTGCAATCTAAGGGCGATCTAAACGCCAATCTGAAACTCCTTACACTTCCTTCCATCTATTGGGGTCTGCGTTTTATTACCTTTCATTTTACCCACTGTGGACTGCGTGGTTAATGGTAAGTGAAAAATTTAATGCAATCTGAACGCATTTCAAATCGCTTGCATTTCAAATTAGTTATTGGAGGTCTACAAATTTAATGACAAATGCAAACCTCATGCAATCTGGATGCATTTAAAATCGCTTGGATTTCAAATTAGTTATTGGAGGTCTGCGAATTTAATGACAAATGCAAACCTCATGCAATCTGAATGCATATCAAATCGCTTTACATTTCAAATTAGTTATTGGAGGTCTGCGATTTTAATGACAATGCAAAACCTCATGAAATCTGAACGCCACTTTGAAGCTCTGTACATTTCATTTTAGTTATTGGGGGTCTGCTTCTTAAATGACAAATACAACTAAATGCAATCTGAATGCAATCCGAATCCCGTCACATTCGTTTATTTTTGGGGTTGGCGTGTTACTGGTGAATGCGAATCTCATTGCCGTCTGAATGAAAATCTGAATTTCATTACCTTTCGTAAATGGTTATGGTCTGCGTTTTATTCTGGGTCAGGGTTCCTCTTTCCTGGGCGAAATCACAGAGGCGTTATCCTTTTTGGGGTCTGCGTTTTCATTGCGTACAGAGGCATTTATTTCGAGGACGTTTCGGCATGCGTTTGTTGTTTACCTATTACTGCGCGTGAAGTTAACCCTATAAAGCTTTAATTCCGCCAAATTATGTGATATGATGTCATTTCTGTATATTGGTTTTCAAATTGTTGCTACCTTTAATTATGGTCTTTTTATATTAGATTTTTGGCATTTTCAATATTGCAATTTTATTATGGTCATTTAAAACTGTTATTTTATATATTGCCTTTTCCTTAATATTAATGTTACCTCATTAGTTTCAAGTCGATGTTACCTATTGATTGATATGTATTTGTTATTGAGTTAGTAATGGCCTCTCCTTATCCCTCGCAAAGATTAATTTTAGAGAAAAGGGGAGTAAAAGCAGCGTGAACACTATCTTATTTATTTTCAGTTAATATGGAATTAAATGACTAAATTTGTTAACTGCTTTTGTGTGGTAAGCAATGTCGGGTTCTAACGCCCCTTTATCCTTTTTCTCCATTATGGTTAATAACGTTGCAACTGGTAAGTCTGTTCCGAAATATTTATGTTTTTGCCTTATTGTATTGAAATTCTAAGGGCTTATGTATATTGAGTTTTTTTGGAAGGTCGATGCATTAATTATTGAGTTTATTAAGATTAAATGTAAAGTTATGCATACGGAGTTGTATGGAAGGTTTTGTATATTGAGTTGAGTTAGACAGCTCCTTTGGCAAATATGAAAAGAAACATAAAATGCAATATTAGAAGCAATATTAATATGTGTTTAAATAGAGAGGTTAATACTAGTCTAAAGCGAAATGTTAATATTTGTTTAAACTGCCTTGTAAATACTTGTTCGAATGGAAATAATGATATTTGTTTAAAGTGAAATGTTAATAATGATGTTTAAAGTGATATGTTAATATTTGTTAACTGCCATGTTAATACTTGTTCAATTTGCAAGGTTAATGTTTGTTTAATTGAAATGTTAATGATGATGTTTAAGCGCAATGTTAATATTTGTTTAACTGCAATGATAATACTTGTTCAATTGAAATGTTAATATTTGTTTAAATTGAAATGTTATTGATGATGTTTAAAGCGCAATATTAACCATTGTACGGTCATTGTAAAGTATGGTAATAATGGGGAGGCAATGTGAGATATTATGGAGAATTTGACTAGTATTCAATCACGGATGAGTCATAGACATTGCTTGGTCTTTAATTTTAATGGTCGTCGTTCGAGTCTTTGTCTTGTGCCTTCTATAGAATACGTGGTTGCTCTTTCGTCTATGGTTATGCTGGGTTGTAAAAATTTGTCGATTGGTCTGCTTGTGTTGGGCAAGATATAGATACCTTCTGTGGCCTTAGCATATCTATCTGAGTGTGTTTTTCTGTGTAAGGATCCGGTGCCGTATCAAGAGTCTCGGGCCCTTTAAAGGCAGGGTTCCACTCTTGCGACACACCTGATGGAGGATACTAGTTTCTGCCTAAGCAGTCGGCGAGGAGCCTGTCTAATATTTTTTCGAGAAGACATAAGACTAAACGCCCTGCTTTTCTGTGCATAAATAGTAAACTCTACCATTGGATTCTTCCATCTGTGACTGTACTGTACTTAACACCTGGTGTCGTTTTCTGCTTATAGCTGCTAGTTGTACGCCATATGTCCAGGGGCGTTTATTGCTTGTTGTCATTGTGATAGGTCGGGGTCGTCTTGTTGTGTTTGTCTTGCTTCCGTCTCCTTCTAGGTTGGGTTACTAGTTTCTGCCTGAGTAGTCGGTTAGGAGCCTGTCTAATCTTCTTTCGAGAAGACATAAGACTAAACGCCCTGCTTTCCTTTGCAGAAATAGTAACCCTAACACCATGGATTCTTCCCTCTGTGTTCTTACTGTGCAACCCCAGTATGTCTTAATGATTGTGTTGATCGCCTTATGCCTATGGTCGTATGTTGTTTCAATTACTCATTGTGTGCCTTCCGTCTTCTTGTGCTGAACATTGTGGTTGCGTCTTGTTGGTTGTCGAGTGGCGAAGTAGAGTCAAGTGTGTTGTTACTTCTACACGCGCGCACACACCTTACACAAAAATAAATAAATTTGCACCTGTTACTAGAATGGTTGTCGTAACGAGCTGGATCGTTAGATATGGTATCAGAGTGGGTTCAACCCTCGACTTGGGATTCGCTACAGCTTCCGTTGACATGATTATGTTTGATTATTCTGTTTTCGATCGAGTTGATTGTGTGTGTGTAGGTAATCATGGTTAGAGGACGCCGCGGAGGCAGACGATGGGGTACTAGGGGAGGAGGCGTGACGCCTCCAATAGCATCCACACCTGACGGGTCTAACCCCCAGGGAGGCGAGCAAGTCCTTTGACAGGAGAAGATCGCAGTTGCCAATGTTGTGGGGATGATGAGATCTTTCCAGCGTATGTCCGAGGCGTTGATCAGCAGATTGGACAGAGATGAGGCCAGGGCACCGACACCTGCTGAGGTTCCGCCGCGTGCACCGGCCGTTACAGGTAGCATTCACCGTGAACTCGAGAAGGTAAAATTTCCCGAGTTCTTTGGTGCCCCGGACGGTGCAGCCGCCGAGGCATGGTTGGAG